>JARHVA010000026.1:2932500-3045000 GCA_037957365.1 Torreya grandis | reverse complement strand
AATAAATGGCTTCCCTTTAAGGTATTGAAGTTACAAAGGATCTTGGAATCAATAAGCTTCTAGTGGAGGGATATTCTCTAAATATAATTAATAGTCTAAATAGAATCAAATGGGCTAGTTGGACCATTGAAAATATCATAGAGGAAATCATCATCACAACCAAGGATTTTCATGAGATCATTTTCCAACACATGTATAGGGAAGGAGATTACCTTTTAGAATTTTGTACTAATAGGTGAGTGGTGGTAGTATGCTTTAAGGTGTGGGGAAAAAAGGAGGAGCTACCCATTATCTATAATGTCATCATTAATAAAATAGGACTATATTATCACAATAATAAAAAAGACTCAATATGCTCCATATATTTGATCATGATGACAAAAACTTATAAAAATAATTATTGTAGTTCTCTCATGTGGAAAACTAGAAGAAGCATTGATAAAGAACTTAGAATTAGAAATAAATAAAATTCAACCTTCCTTCTCTTGATCCTCACAAACATTCTTTATAGGACCACTAACAACAAAAAAATGTGAGGATATTTTAAAAAAAAAGATCCCATGTCTACTAAAAACATCAAACATGATCTTGAAGTGTGAGAGATTCTAAAAACTAGAGGCTTGACTAGTTTTATCAACAACATTGATGGTTATGACAAGCACATGTCTAGGAAAATTGTCAAAAATTAGAATAATAGAATTGTATGCATCAACAATGTCACTATTTGAATCACAAAAGGACTCATTACCCAATTCATTGGTATCAAAATGGAAATTTTAAAATTTACCAAATTTAATAGAAACTACAATGAATAAAAAGCTAAATTTCTAAAAGATAAAAAATAACTACTAGAATGAATTATAGGTTTCCTTCGGAAGGATATCCCCAAGACATTTTATAGAGTCATTGAATAAATTATGAGGTACATCACAATTGATAGGAGATAAATTTTGGTTCATCATTTTCATTTACCTTTTTTGAATTACATCCACCATGCTATCCCTATTAGTTTTCCTTTTTATATTCTTCACTCCCTTGAAAACTCTATTTTTAAAGTCAAAATGAATAAAAAGTAATAACCCCTACACCATGATGTCATTTTCCTCATCTATAAATTATTCAATGCTTCAAAACCAAACCCTATCACCCCCACTCTCTAAAAAAATGTTATGAAAAAATCTTTTCAACCTTGCCTCCCCCAAAATGAACCTTGAAAAGATATACAAAACCCAAGTAGAAGAACCCTAATGACCAAAACTCAATCTTCATTAACTTTAAAAATAATGATAAGGACCCCTCATTTCACCCTTATACTATTAACAACCCCAAGAAGAATAAAAATCCTTCCTAAAAGGAATCCACATAAAAATCCTTGCATTTGATCAATAATCCCAAGAAGGATTGTGACAAGACAAATTTGAACAATATTCCCAAGGAAGAGGCTAAAAAATATTAACTTGGAAGAGGTTGCTAGGATCCTTTATATGCTAAAGGAAAAATCCAATCAAACAAAAAAGTAGGTGAAATCATTAAGGAAGGGAGATAAGAGAAATATACAAAGGAAGACAAAGGTAAAATTAATCTAAAAAAATAGGACATCACCATCCCTAAGGAATTTAAAGAGGTAATGGAAGAGATTAAAGACTAGAATAGACTCAGCAAAGTTGAGGATGAAGTGGAACTTAAGAAATCCATTCTTCTCTAGTTCATGAAGGATCACATGAGATACAAAGTAGAGGTCAAAAAATTAAACAAAAATGATGGAATTTACTACACTAAGTTTTATCTCCTAGAGATAAGCACATAATTTCAAAATATAAAAGAAATAATTTACAATCTAGAAAAATCTAATGAAAATATCAACACCTTAGTGGAGTAAAACAAGATCACTATGATGAAAAGCCTAAAAAACATGGACACTCAATTTTACATCAAAGAGAAGGTATGTTGAATATTATATACCATCTTCTAAAAATAAAAAGGACATAATAGGGGAATATGATGTTTCTTAATCAAAATTCTTCAAGGATCTCACTTAAAAAAGAAAGAGTAATACTTAATTTTGTCTCTCTATATTTCATCACTATCCATAGTTTCTAGGACTTTCTACATCTTTTCTTTTATTTTTCATTTCTTATTAGTTGTTTTTGTTGTTTTGCTATATAATGATAGGCTACTTGTTATATCCATGTCACTGCTTACAAGGGAACAGTTGGTCTATGACCATAGCTCTTACAAATGTTAAAAAGAGCATCTTAGGCACTAAAAAATTTTATGGTAAAAAAATTGAAACTCTATTGATTGGCCTTGGCAAAATTATTGCAAGGAAGTAATCGCCCTTTAGCACCAATCCCGAATAATAATAAAATAATTGATGTATCCTTTAAAATTAGGAAATTAGTTTGTTCACTTCGATTCAAACCTTATTGGTTGGCCCATCCGTAAAGAAGTAATCCAAACTTAGTGGCAACTAAATAAACAATATTAAAATAATTGAACTCCTATCTAAAACAAACCATATAATAAAAAAATTTCATGAAAATTAGGACATGATATAATTTTTATATTTTATTTTTTTCCATGGTTGTTTTTCAAAATTGAGTTTATGCTTCTTTTCAAAATAGATTTTCTATCTATGCACATACCTATTGTGAATAGTGTTTTCAGAAAAGGCTCAAGTTATAGTTGGACAATAAATGTGTTATGGAAATAATTTGAAGTATGATAAGGTATATTTGAATTTAATATGAGGTTTTCCTATTTTATGTGTATTTTTGAATCATTTCAATAAAGAGAAGTGTAAAGTGTGACTAAGAAGGCCTAATAGGTCTCCATGAGACCTACAGAAGGAATATAGCCTATTAAATTATGTCTAACATAATTAATTAGTTGATTCATGTTTATAATGTGTTATATGACCTATTTTAGGGGTAATCCAAGTATGAAAATGTGTATAGATGACCAAGGTGTGTGAGAGCAAGTGACTTGTATAAAAGCAAGGCTAATTAGGCATATTTATATGTGTTAGACAATTATTAATGAATGCCTTCTTAATATTGTAAAAGGTTAGGTCCCTTCTTAAAATCCAATTTTAATAATGTTAAAACACTATTGTGTTGTATAATAACAAATATTTAGGTCTAACTAATCATTTTAATTGGTGAAATATATATAATTTATCTTATTGACACTTTCTAATGAAAAAAAATACATCTAATTTATAATTGAAGAAGCATAAATATGGTACCTCTTTATAACCTTTTGTAATATCTTTGTAGCTTATTTAAATCATGTAACCAAACAGAAAAAATAACCATATACCCCTCTTTTGAGGTGATGGATGTTCCTATTTATCACTCATCTCAAAATAAAATGATTATGTGTACCTATTTTAAACTTTTAGGACATAACAAGTGTAAATCATATATTTATTAAAGAGATGAGTATGCTAAATTAGGGTATTAATTTTCAATAAATATAGCCATTGATTTGTTATAGAATTGACCAAATTTGACCTTTTCTAAAAATAGTAATAAGTAGTGCAAGTAAGAACTTATCTAGAAAATAACTGAGATAGATGATCTGGAGGATGAAAACTAAGGTAAAAGTTGGATTTAGTGTTGTAAAAAATATTTTAGTGTTATAAACTCTCTTAGATAGTATTTCCCAAATTGGATAGTATCACCATTATTATAAATGCGGTGATAGTGTCTTGATATTGGCACTAGTGTCTTTTATGTAGGACTATCTCAAGTTTGTGGGTGCACCTGTGTCTGGATCTCTATGGTTTATTCCTATATGTACAAGTCTTAAAATCCTATACATTTCCTATTATGATTTATTTTTTAAGAAACCCATAATCCTCCATGTGTTTAGGTCATCTATTTGATACAAGATGAAAAATGTGTTTGTTAGTGGGGTAGGTTAGATATATTCAACACCCCATTGTGATGAGATTTTCTTACATATTAATACTCTAAGGAAGGATCAAGCATAATATAGTTATCCCCACCTAAGTGATGGTAAAATTGTAACTGAAGCTAGTATGATAGTGGCCTTGAGTTCCTTTAATGTGCTTGAGACTAGAAATCTAGGTAATCTAAGCTTAGGGAATTATAGATGGTAATATGCAGAAGTAGTGTAGAATAAAGATTGATAACCTTGATTGTGCATAATTTTTTCTAAGTTTGAATGTGTATTTTTCATCTAATTTCCATCTAGTGGTTATAGGTCTAAAATTCATGTGTGTGTGTATTATTATGATGCTTGTGTATGTGCTAAAAGAGGTATAGGCCAACCCTAGGAGGTTCTATATTTGAAAAGATATTTTCTTGTGAAAAAGATGGGGAAAGGACATTAGCACCATTATTAGGACACTAGATTCATTTGGTGCTTATGTATTGTTCACAATTTGACCTCACATGTCAAATCGTCATCCCTACCATTCAAAACATGTACATCATGCCAATTTGTCTTGTGATTCAATGAGTTATTCTTGTAAATTACTTAATGTGAATATTAGAAATTAGACCATCATAACACATCATACAAGAATGAAAAGGTCAGTTTGATTATGCATTTCATAAGTGTACTTGGGAAGTCAACCAAAGTTAAAATATTTTATAAAAATGGCGTATCTTGTGTCACAAATATCCCTTGCAAGTTTGGTGTCTTGATGAGTTTTCTATCTCAAGATAAAAGCCTTAAAAAATGATCTAGTAGTGTGGGACATGCCCAAAAACATCAAACCAAAGCTATGAAAAATAACTATTTAGATTAAAAAAAACCTCCAATAGGTTTCAAGTTAAACATAAAGCTACCAAGTGGAATGATCTCAAAAGCTAAGAATAAAGATCAATGACAGGTGGGTGGTAGTGAAGTCAACAAGTCAAAAAATATCTATGATGCATGTTTAATCATGTAGATAAAGATTAATGGTGAGTTAGAGGTCAAAAGTTTAGAGGATCCTAAAGATGAGCATAAAGGTATCAAGTTTCTCAATCATAGTGAGTTGAAAGTTGATCGATGACATGCATTCGATCATATTTTTAAGATGGAGATCAATGGTCTACATTTGATCTAGCATATCAAAGATTGATGGATCTTATTCAATCATGCCAAGGAGATTAATGGTGCAAATCAAGGTCAAAATGTCTATGAGCTAGATTTCACATGAGTCCACCACATGGCATAAGGGCATCAACTAGATAGAGACTAATAATAGGGTCCATAAGAGGTATGTGAGACTACCAAGTGTCACATTTTTGAAATCTGAGACAAATATCAATGTGGGGATACCAAGTGGCATAATCTAAAATTTAGATCATAGATCAATGGAAATAATGAAATCCAAAGCTAGGAGATTCCCAAGAAGATAAATAGATCAAATTTGATCAAATCTCCATAAGGCACAGGATGAGGACATATGTTCAAGATGATAGGGATAAGGTTTTCAAAAGAAATAGTCAACCCAAGGAGATGCAACATAGGCAAACACATCAAATAAAAATATTTTTTCCACCCAAGTAAGTAAATCCATAAATTCAAGATCAAATACAATCCAAGTTACCAAATCAGACACTATAGATTCATATATCACCATTAAATCTTAGGTAGACCTATCAAAATCCCTCATGCATGAATTTCACATATTGTTAAAGATTAAGAGACTAGGTAGCATGTGTGTCTTCATTGAAAATATGGATATATTAAAACCAATAAGGGGATTGGTTTTCATCTATAGTGAACCTATGTTTAGCATTTGGAGTAATGGGAAAATTATGACTGTGAAAAGGAATGTCAAAAGGGATACCAGTGAATGAGTTCAAGTCTTATAGCATAAGGAGCATATCAAGATGAAACATGGTGATTAAAACTCATTAATAAGATGGAGAGTCTTGATGTTGGGAAAAGTAAGTGGACCATTCAATGAAGACTCAAACTCTTTGGAGATTGTTCCCTTTTAAATGGATCATGACTCATCATCTTTGGTAGGTTATTGTCTTATAGTGTGTTCCTAAACCAATGAGAGGGCTTGAAAGCTATTTTGGAGCTAATTAAGTTAATTTGTAGAGTCAATATTAATTTTAACTTATCAAAAAGTGGTTGGACCTCATTTATAGATTCTTGTTTGCTCAGTTCCCTCTCTCTTCCCTTTTATTATATCTCCCCCATTTCTCCACCAAATAAAAAGAGACTCTTATGCTTTTGGCATGCCCAAGCTATGCCAAGATTTGTACTATAACACATATTTGATGTAATAAATATTAAATTCCTTTATTTTTAAATAGAATTAAAGTGTGTCCTATGAAGTCATTGATGTAGTTAAGTGAATTCATGTTTTCCTTTACCTCTAACTAAGTTTTCTCACCTTAATGAAGTACTTTGTATCCCTCACAAGTCATTCTAAATGTCATATATAGTTTTTTGATTGGTTTGGAAGTGGACAACTACCCTTCCATGCTATATTGATAGATAATTAATGTTTTTTTGTGAAATACTTATGTTAAAGCTGATTAAAGAGTGAGTGGAGTGTTATTTATAGGCTTGAAAGTGTTCGATAGTGTGTCTTGTTCAATTATAAGTATTCAAATCATTAGTGCATCACCTTTCTTATCTCTCTTAGTAACCCTTTACCCCCTCTCTATCCCTTTTCTCAGAATAAGCATTAGTCTATGTGATCTACTAAGAGGAAGCTGACCTTTTCTAGAGGTTCAACCTCACTATAGGATACCGATAATATGAGGTTGTTCCCATTTTGTGGCTTAGTTGGATAGAGCCTAAATAACCCTCTTCATGGGGGTAAATTAAGACCATAATAGTTTATGACACACTCAGTGGGACATAATATACTTGGCATAACTAAATTTTGGAGCTAAGAAGTATTTTCAATAGAATAAGACATCCATCATCATCATAAGCTAAAGATTCTTTAGATTACAAAGTTAATAGCATCATCAAGGCAATAATATCATGCCAAAGGTTACTACAAAGTCAACTAGTAGAGGTATTCCTCTTGAATTCATTGAGTTTCCTTCTACTTCATATAAAATAACAAAGTTTATTAAAGCAAGGCCTTATCCTCAAAAGAAATATTCATCTCCTAGTCATCCTATTGTCCTAAATAATGTAATTCAAACTACCTAGATGGCCATCAAAAACCAAGTGTTTATTCCATTAAATAGTGGCAATCCACTAAATTTATCCCATTTTTATGACATTACAATATCTACTCTTAAGATTATCTCATTCTTCTTAGGATAGGATCAAACAACTCCTATTGAGCACATCTCGGATGTGCCAACCTTTATTTAGTTCACAATGTCCTTCAATACAATGTAGCAATTAGACTGCTTGCTACTTCTTTTAAAGTAAAAGCATTGTAGTGGTACAAAAAACTCCCATTGAATCCCATTTCTACTTGGGATGAATTAATTACAACCTAA
This sequence comes from Torreya grandis, assembly GCA_037957365.1. Lineage (NCBI taxonomy): Eukaryota > Viridiplantae > Streptophyta > Pinopsida > Cupressales > Taxaceae > Torreya > Torreya grandis. Next base: position 3,037,555 of record JARHVA010000026.1, on the reverse strand, counting down.
GTCAAACAATTTGAGGATAAATTTGATCACCTATCCTTAGTTGAATAATTGACTATCATAAAGAGAGATTTTCATGAGTTCGTGTCTAATTTTAACCTTATATTCCAAAAGACATGGACCAAGATACTTGAATTTATTAGACCAGCCCTAAAATATGCCTTCTTGTATTATTTGAATGCCCTCAACTCTGATATTAGTGTGATGATATATTCAATGGGTGGTATTACCTTGTGAGATGCTTAAAGGTTACAATAAGAGCAAATAACAACTTGATACAAGTTGGTAAGCTCTCTCTAAGTCCCCTTATACCTATATTTCAAAAATTTAAGTCTATATTAACCCCTCAAGTTCCTAAAATCACATCTTTATCTCCTATTCCATCCCCTAAAGATCAAATTTCAGCCCCTTCTAGTCAAGCTAGTGAGCTTGGAGAGTTAAAAAAATTGTTATAATCTTTTGGGAATGAAATAGTGAAACTAAAAAGACAAAACTATCAAGGTAATAGGCCTTATCAACAACAAAATCATACCACCTATCAGCCATTTAGAGATCAAAGACCTCCATATCAAGGTTTCAAAGAAAATAGACCACCCTACTAACCACAAGGAACCATAACTCAAGATAAACCACATACAACTCTTCATCCAAATGTACCTTTCACTTCAAGAGCTATTATTCCCACACCACCCCAAAATAACTTGATGCAATATTTGGGTTGGCATCCTCTTAATCTCAATGATGCTCAAAACCAAGCCTTGGTGTCATAAAACATTACTATGCCCCAAATGACACAAAAAGAGTTTTCTCTTCTAGGAGGTCAATACCAAGAAATAAGTTTGGCATCACAAGGAGATACTCAAAAATTTAAATGGAAACCTGATTCCATTAATGTGAATTGGAAAATGGATGATCATATTGCATTCAGTTAGGGTGTTGAGACTAGTAATATGAGTGGTCAAATTACAACTTTAACTAGAACAAAAAGAAGATCCATTGATGAGGCCCAAGATGTGATGAATATTTTAAATACTTATAATGTTGTTTCCCAAAGTGATAAAGATCAACTTAATACCCATAGAAAATAAAAAAATAAAAATGCAGAGGTTGGATGATCCAGATGATTTTAAGATCACCATCTTCGTTGGTCATATTAAAAAAGGTTGGCTACACAGACCATAGTCAATCAGATCCACTCTTGTTTTAGAAGGGGATCTTGCCATCATGCTGTATTAATGTAATTTTAATATTTCTAATTACATTATATTTTATAACATTTTTTTTGGTGCATATCATATTAATAAGTGCTAGGTGGAGGAGCATTTTACATGGTGATATTCAAGAGGACCATGTGGTGGGTCCTCAAGCCACCATGTGGCCTGCCATCATGACCTTCACATTTTCCAAGTCACTTATTATTTATTCCAAGTTTGAGATTATCATTTCCATCTCAATCAACCAACTCAATTCATTATTACAAGTCACTTTACTCTATCCAAGTTTGAGATTAGTTTGAGATATGAAGAATTTAACAAGTAACTCAAGCCTGAGTGCTAACTCAAAAAAACTCAAAAATTTTAAACCAAATTCAATCAAGCTTTAGATTCCAATTGTAACGATCCAACTAATCTTGTAATTATCTCACAAATATAGCATGGGTTTAAAGTCAACAAATATGAGACACCATGCGAATATCCTTAACCAAAATGGTTGTGATACGTGGCCAAAGCCACAAACCACACATTGGATACAAATCTATTTAAAGTATTTTATAACCTTTCATCCAAAAAATATGGGATTTATCCCTTAAATAAAAATTACATGCCAAGATTAAAGATTCAAACCCCATTATCCAAGAACCATGGGGTCCATGGGTGGAATAGAAAATACATGGTGGAGCTGGTGTGATTGTTAAAAAGGGTAGATAGTCTCAAAATTAAGGGCTCTCCTATTCTTGTAAGGTTGAGCTTGTGTTGTGTTTGTCCATTTTGTGAGGCCTATTGGCCATGACAAATGTGTTTTAAATTTGTAGGTACAAAAAATCCTAGAATGGGGAGATATCTTCATTGAAAGGTATGTTGACCATGGTGATGGACATATTTGAATGGGATGATTTATTTTTGGCATTGTTCTAAAGGGAAAATATAAGTGGAGTTGTGTTCACCTATAGTCTTATATAAATACATAATGTAAGTATATTTGCATGGTTTTTTAATTCTATGGGAGAGCTTGAAACATATACAAGTGAGGCATCTATTTTATAAAGATTTTTGTTTATATGGCCTTCGACCATAGAAGATAGAGTTGAGCATGAATATATATATATAGTAATCTATTGTCAAAATATAGGGATACATAATATAGTTACATAAAAACATAAGCCAAGTCAAGCTAGGAAACAAGTGATGATTACATATATGTATAAGAAAACACAAGCCTATGAGGACACTACCATTTTTAAAATGATGTTTAATCCAAGGTGAAGGTGGTTATATTTGAAGGAATGAAAACCCAAGTCGGTAGTCTAGATGTTGTCTTCTATTTGTAAGACTAGTGACACTGCTGTATATTCTTGAATATGATATACAAGATCCCTAAGTATTGAATAGAAAGGGGAGATGGATTCCTTTATGAGGGTTTTCAAAGCCATGGGAGTATGAAATATAAGTGCAGGTATTACTATGTTTTCTTCTATTTTATATGGTTTTTAGCTATAAAAGAGATATAACGGATGACTGTAGGTTTACATATTGAACATAATCCTAAATGGATAAAAGGTTGAGACTTGAGTTGTAGAAAATCAAAGGACAGGATTTGTTCCATGACTCATGGTGCAAAAAGACTAGGTCCTTAGATATTGTACTAATGTATTAAAGAACAAATTAATATATGTGATTATAAGTTTGAAGTCACACTGATATTGAATAATTGTAATGTTGTAATACTCCTATTCTTGTAAGTCCTTTGGCCATGGAGCTAATTTCAACTATTATTTTTGGGTTATTAAAGGAATTGCAGGTCTGTAAATGACAAAGAACACTCCTTATTATCATTATGCCCATTTTAGATTTTTTTAATACATTCTAATGGAGAGCTTCTCAAATGCATAGTGAAGATGAACATGTGCTACAAATTTTGAAAGACATTATTACTAACCAGTTTCAGAGTCTTTAAAGTCAGTTACAACACTATTTACAGGTTCCAAAAATCCATTTTTATGTGAGTTTGTTAATTATGTATTTACATCATTTATAATGGATCGGTTTGTGATTATGAACCTAGAGATGTAGCCCAAATTGGTAAACTCCATTATTAGATTTTTGTTTATTTTCCTTTTAGTTTTTTCTAGGTTTTAGCTTAATTCAATTGCAAATGAATTAATAGAATACTATAATTAATTATGGGAATTTATAAAGTGACACTAATTAGGAGTTTAAAAGAGGGATGAATTTAAAGATTTTATGAGTACTTTCATTCATTGTTACAATTCTGCATTCCAATTTTATACATTTTAGGGAATTGAGAGTTTCAATATCCGATTTTAAAAGCTATTTGATTTAACTAAAAGATAAACCTAGTTTATAGATCAAATTTGGTTTTAGAGTAGGTTGATGCAGGGCTTACTTCAGTTATTGATATACTTTGTTTAGAGTTTTTTGTATATCATATTATTTGGTATTATATTTTTTATTGATTTGATTATGCAAGAAGGATAGTGCAAAGGAAAATTGGAAGGTGTCCCAATTTTTTGAAAGAATAAAAGCTTCTAACAGCCAAGGTTCTGAAACCACTAGCCCTATAAGATCAAGATGGATGAAGAACACATCACATTGTCACTTGAGGTGTGAGATGGTGTTGAGATAGGATCAACATTTCTATCTTGGGATGCATTCAGATAAAATTCAAGGCATTTTCAATGATGCACATCCAAGAGGAATCAGTTGTAGTCTTATACCATACTTACATAGAGGGTAGAATAAGGTATGGTGGAAATCTGATTATATATTGGTATTGATACAATATTTTGGTTCTTGATAACTAGTTATGTAGCCTTTATTTTTGGATTACTAATCATATTATGGATGCCTATGTCCTTGATTATAGGAATAAGTGAAAATACTAGTTTCATGGTAAGATATCGAAATGGTAATAGGGCATTGTTCATGATATTGAATAGATTTTTGCATGTTATGAATTGAGATTTTGAATTGATTCATAAGTTGGTTTATGTCTTCACAAATTTGTTAAGTGTTGTAGGAATTAAAATAGAATTTGTTTAAGACACCAATAGTAAGCCAACCATTGATTAATTTGTGTGCATGTCACAATTATCAAAGATGTATGAGTTATTTTCAATGTAACTGTGTGGCACAATTTTTGGTTTGAATCCTTGACATTAGGATAACCTTGTGTGGGTTGATTTGGAAGTAAAATATACCTTTAAGTGGATTTTTTTTAAAGCCTTTTTAAAATTAACATGAATCATATAACTCTTAGAAGATTGAGTTTTAAATAATATGAAACCACCTCCTATTTAGTTACAGAAACCATTAAGAGGGAATATCCCTTATTGGTTAAATGGTTTACTTGAATTCATTTGATAAATCATAACTATAGTATTAAATAATATGCTTAGATTCCCTTAAAACACTCTTTTAGATAATTCCTAACTATTGGATCTAGGGAAGGAATTTTGATAAAGTTGTGTTTGGAAGATTGTTATTACTATCTCCTATTTCAGATTTTTATTGTGATAGAATTTTTGGGAAACTAACTTAGTTGGATGAGTTTTGGAGGTATGAATTAGGGAGAAATAAATGGTGAAGGAAACCTCAAGATAGGTTTAAAATTCTTATTTTATCCTCACCTTTATATGATATTTTGCTTACAGTTACTTGCAAAGTTTGTGAGTTTGTAAAGAGGCTCTTATTATGGAATTTCTCTAAGTTAACATTAGAGTTTGATAGGTACAAGGAAATATTTAATAATTAGTTCAAGGACACAACAATTAACTATATTTTTAATAGGATGGTGATCACATCTATTTCCCTTGATTATTTTTCCATGTATTATGTATATTGTGAAGTTATAACTTTAGGATAGACAAATTTATTACATGTTTTAATACTTTATAGATATGTTTAAGTCCCACTATATCTTGGACAATGTTTTTAAACAAACATTTTTTACACTCACATGTATGTTTTCATCCACATCATGTAGATGTAGTTTTAAAGACCCATAGATGGGCAATGTTTGTAAAAATGCAAGTATATAGGTGTGTAATTTATTCAAGTCTTGTAAGGGTATGTAGAACATTTGTTTTCCCTTGTGTGATATTGATAACAAGGAGAATACCTTATCCTTCATACATTTAAAGGGTTGAGAGAATCTACCAAAGGTTATGACTATTTTGAGAAATAGGTTAGGTTGGAAAAATGGGTACAAATTTTGTTTTACTCTCCATAATCAAGTTGCAGCTTTAGTTGGATAGTTGAATTCTTATAGGGAAGTTTTCTAACATCTTATTTCACTGATATTTTGTTCAAATGGAGTTTTAATGTGTCATTTTGATTGATTGACTCCATAACTCCTCATATGTTATATTTTACTCTTGTATGTTTGTAATTAGTGTAGGAAGATTACCAACAACATAAAAGAGAATTTACGGAGATATTTTTGGTCAATTGTATTATTTATAATTTTGGAGAACAAAAACCTCCTTATGGGGAGGTTTGATCTAGAGCATTTTAATTTCACTATCTTCATCCGTAGTATTGAAAAAGGCTAGCTATGGAGACCATAGTTGATGGGATCCACTCTTATTTTGGAAGGGGATTTGGCCATCATGGTATATTAATGGATTTTTAATATTTCTAATTGCATTATAGTTATACCATTTTATTTTGGTGAATCTTGTATTAACAAGTGGTAGGTGGAGGAGCATTTTACATGGCATTATTCTAGAGGACCACATGGCTGGTCTTCAAGCCACCACATGGCTTGCCACCATGACCTTCACATTTTCCAAGTCACTTATTATTTATGTCAAGTTTGAGATTAGCATTTCCATCTCAATCAACCAACTTGAGTCATTATTCCAAGTCACTTTACTCTATCTAAGTTTGAGATTAGTTCAAGATATGAATAGTTTAACAAGCAACTCAAGCCTGAGTGCCAACTCATAACAACTCAAATTTTTTAAACCAAATTCAATCAAGCTTAAAATTCCAATTGTGTTGAGCTAACCAATCTTGTTATTATATCCTAAACATAGAATGGGTTTAAAGTCAACAAATCTGAGGCACCATGCATAAATCCTAAACCAAAATGGTTGTGATATGTGGCCAAATCCATAAACCACACATTAGCTACAAAGATATTTAAAATCTTTTATAATATTTCATCCAAAAAATGTGGGATTTATACCTTAAAAAAAATTATATGCTAAGATTAAAGATTTGAACCTCATTAGCCAAGAACCATGGGGTCTACAAATGGAATAGAAAATACATGGCAGATCTGGCATGAATGTTAAAAAGGGTAGATAGTCTCTAAATAAAGGGCTCTCTTATTCTTGTCAAGCCAAGCCTAAGTTATGTTCATCCTTTTTATGAGGCCTATTTCCATAGTGAATGCATTTTGAATTTTTATGTACAACAAAGCCTGAAGTAGGGAGACATCTTCATTGAAAGTTCTATTAGCCATGATGATGGAGATATTTGAATAGGAGAGTTTATTTTTAACATAGTTCTGAAGGGAAAATGCAAGCGTAAGTGTTTTCACCTATAGTCTTATATAAATACACAATGTAAGTATATTTGCATGGTTTTTTTATGTTATGAGAGAGCCCATAGCATATGCAAGTGAGACATCTATTGTATAAATATTTTCACTTGAATGGCCTTCAACCATGGAAGGTAGATCCAAGCTTAAATACATAAAGGCATCTATTGTCAAAATCCATGGATGCATAATATAGCTGCATAAGAACCTAAGCCAAGCTGAGTTAGGTAGCAAGTGATGCCTACATATATGTATAAGAAAACTTAAGCCTATGAGGAGGACATAACTATTTAGAAAATGTTTTTTGAGCTGAGGTGAAAGTGGTTGTATTTGAAGGCACATAGACATGAGCTAGTAGTTTGGACATTGTCTTCTATTTGTAAGATTAGTAACACTCCTATACAGTCCTAAATATGATATATAGGATTCCTCAGTCCTAAATTGAAAGGGAATATGGATGAATATTTGAGGGTTTTCAAATCCATGGGAGTATGATGTATAAGTGCAGGTATTACTATGTTTCCTTCTATTTTATATGGTTTTTATCCATGAAAGAGATATAATAGATGACTATAGGTCTACAGATTGAACATAGTTTTGAATGGTTAGAAGGATGAGACCCAAGTTGTTGAAAAATAATGGATGGGATTTGAATGCTAACTCATGGTACAAAAATACTAGGTCCTTAGTTGTTGTACTATGACATTAAATGACAAATGAATATATGTGATTTTAAGTTTGAAGTCACACTGACCTTGAATAATTATAATGTTTTAATGCTCCCATTATTGTAATTCCTTTTCCCATGGAGCTAATTATAATTATTATTTATGGGTTATTAAAGGAGTTACAAGTTTGTAAATGATATAGAACACTCCTTATTATCATTATGCCCATTTTAGATTTTTTGTTAATACACTCTAATGGAGAATTGCCCAAATGCATGGAGAAGATGCATAGGTGATATGAATTTTGATATACATTATTACTAAACAATTTTAGAGTCTGTAAAGTTAGTTCTAGAACTATTTATAGGTTCCAAAAATCCATTTTGATGTAAGTTTGTTGATTGTGTAATTACATCATTTATAATGGATCAGTCCATGATTACAAACCTGAAAATGTATCCCAAATGGGTGAACTATGTTATTAACTTGGTGTTGATTTTAATTTCATTTATTTTTGGGTTTTAGTTTAATTTAGTTACAAATGAATTAATATAATACTAAAATTAATTATGGGAATTTATAAAGTGACATTAATTAAGATTTTAAAAGTGAGAATGAATTTATAAAGTTTCTAGGTACTTTCATTCATTCCTAAAATTTTGCATTCCAATTATATAAATTTTATGGAATTGAAAGTTTTAATATCTTATTTTAAAAGCTATTTAATTTATCTAAAATATAAACCCAATTTACAGATAATTGAAATGGTCCATTAATTACCTCTTGTTCATGAGTAACCATTGGTTTAGAAAGTACAACAAAAGGTTAGTGTGGATTAATTAAATATAATGGATAAAATGAATAATTATAACATATAAATTATCATTTGGGATTCCCTCTCTATTCTAGTACAAAATTATAGGCTCATTCAAGAGCTTTCAGCTCTCAGATTGTCTCCAAAACTAGTTGATAAAGAAAGTGTTATCCCAACCAATTTAGATAAGACAACTAAGCAACAAGTACAAAAAGTGCATAAGATGGTAAAGGTGGAAAAAACTAAGGTAAAATCAAATAAAAATCCTCCTTTCTACCTCTTTTAATAGTTGGTGACACTTTGGTTCATAACTATATGGTGGATAGTGGAGCCAAAAACATTGTTATGCCTAAGCAAATTACAGATAAGCTTGGTCTTGTTTATCAACCAAATACTAAAGGAGTATTTAAACTATATGGATCACCAATAAATATAGTATGAATCATTAAATATCTAAATTTGACACTACATGCTTGTCCCAACATTACCATTTAGTAGGATGTAATTATAGTGGACTCACCTCCCTACTTTGCCATGTGTCTATCAAGGGAATTCACCTTAAAGATTGGAGGATACTTATCATCTGATTGGACATATTTGATGTTCATAACTAGGTATATTACTAAGGTAAAAATACATTCTCAACCTATTTCATGTTTCCATTTGGAGTTATATATGCCAGGTGTTGTGAACACTAATTGTACCATCTCAGATGAGGTACTAGAAACTAGTGGAGTGGAAGATGAATCACCTTTACATGGAGTTAAAAATATATTCCTTAATGATTGAACCTATAATTTATATTAATGTGATCCTTATAATATAAATTAATTAGGTTGATTTGCTGTTTATCTCCTCCATGAGAATGATTCACCAATTCTAGCCATGATGAAGGATGATGAGTCTAGTGATGGTCAATCGAAATTATACTTTGATGGATCAAAGAATAAGCACAGTAATAGGGCTGGAATGATTTTTATTTATCCATAAAAATAATAGTATGTTCAAAAAAATTTACATAATATGAGGCACTAGTTCATGGTTTGCAATGTGCTAGGAAGATGAAAGTCAACACTTTACAAATTTTTGGTGATAGTGAACTTGTAGTTCACTAAGTAGGAGGTCTTAATGTATGAAAATTTTTATTGATTACATATTATACGAATAGGGTGTGGCAATTACTTGTGTATTTTTATGCTTTCAACATTCAAGTAATATCAAGAGATGAGAACAAAAATTCAAATAGGTTGGCTACCATTGAGGAACAATTTTGTATCCCAGGTGATATAAAAAGTGAAAAAAATTTAGTCACATATTAAGGTGGTTGTATGGCCTTCTATTTTATATAATCATGATAATTGGAAAGTGTTTAAATATGACAATCAAATTGTTAGGTTCTTGAAATAAGAGGCTAAGTTTTCCCCAAAAAATTAATCAAATTTCTTGTAGTAGTATGGTGATCAAATTATGCAACTAAAAACAAATAAGTTGCCTAAAGTATTGGTCATGCTTGAGAACATATTTAGTGGTGATGATGAGTTGAGAAAGGAAAATATATCTTTTCCAACAAAGGAGGAACATTATGCTAATGTGGAGATTGCAAATAATAAGAACTTAAATTTGGGTAAGGTATTCACTCCTTCACAAAAGGAAGTTTTCATTGAACTATGTACAATTTTTGTTGATGTATTTTTATGGAAATATAGTGATATTAATGGATTTGATCCTAGTTTAGCTCAACACACCATTGAATTAGAGGTTGAAACTAAAAAATTAAGATAAATCCAAAGGCCTATCAATCCAAAGCTTGAGCCTTTGATGAGAACTTAACTTCATAAGCTCATAGAGTCAACTATTATATTTCCAATCAAGCACTCAATTTGGGTGTCAAACCTTGTTCTAGTAGGGGATAAGAATGGTGAGATTAGACTATGTGTTGACTTATGTGATTTGAAAAAATCTTTATTTAAACACCACTATCCATTTCCATGTATGGAACAAATTTTACAGTTGGTTGTATGTTCAGAGAGGTTTTATTTTGTAGATGGATATAGTGTTTACAATTAGAGTTGGTCAAGGAAGAGGACCAGTTCAAGACAGCCTTTACTACAAAGTGGGGGACATTTTCATATAGAAAGAGTCCCTTAGGTTTATCCAATGTTAGATCAACCTTTCAAAGAGCCATGGATATGGCATTGTAGTTCCTTCTTAATAGGTTTATACTTGTTTATTTGGATGACATAATAGTGTTCTTAAAGAGTGAAAGTGAGCACATGGTTCACCTCAAGCAAGTTTTTGAAAGGTATAGGAAATTTGGGGTATCTCTAAATCCTAGAAAGTGTTTCTTCTCAGTTCATAAAGGTAAGATTATTGGTCATGTGATTTCAAAATATGGTTTGAGTATAGATCCTATAAGTATAGATTCAATTCTGGAATTATCCTTTCCCAAGTATAAGAAGGCTTTGGAAAGCTTCTTAGAGAAAATAAATTTTATAATAAAATATATTTAGATTTTTTCACTTTAGATAAGCCACTTACAACCATTCTAAAGAAGAATCAAAGTTTTATTTGGTCTAAGGAAGGAGTAAAGAGTTTTTAAGAGATCAATAAGGCCATAGCTAGTGCTCCTACACTCATAAACCCATATTTTAGAAAGTGTTTCATTTTATACACTTATGCCAACATGGATACCATTTCAGGCATTATTATGCAACATAATCATGAGGTTTTGGAGCAGCCAACAGCCTTCTTGGTCAAAGCTTGGAAGAATATGAAAAAATGTACTCTTTTGTTGAGAAACATGTACTTTTAGTTATAAGGTCTCTCAAGAAATTGAGATACTTGTTGTCTAACAATAAAATATACCTAGTGGTTTCCCATCCGAGAATCAAGGAGTTTATCTTGAAAAAATACATAAATGAGAAAAATTTGGTTGGATAATGAAGGCAATGGAGTATGATGTGGAAATTAAGGTTAAAAATCTAATTAGAGGCAAAGGACTTTGTGAGCATTTGGCCTAAGACTTACAAGAGGCTAATGAGGTGGTTTTGGTGTCAAATGATGAAGAGGTTACATCTGATCATATCTCATCTTATAGCAATTTCATGACTTGGTAAGGTACCTCCAAGATGGTATTTATCCCTCTCATCTAAGTACTTCAAGAAGAAGATATTCCATATTTTACTTAATTCCATTTCTTCTTATTGATGGTTTTTTGTTCAAGACTGATATCAATGGAATGTTACTAAGATGTATAGAGTCAATCCAAACATAGAGATTGCTTGAGCAATTCCATGGTGGACATGGTGGAGGGAACTATTATGTAAGGACAACATCCTTTAAGATCATGAGAGGTGTTTATTAAAGGCCTAGCATATTTTATGATTATTATGCATGGGTTAGGAAGTGAAAGAAGTGTGTTATGTTTGTGGGAAAGGTGAAATGTGCATCCTTATCCCTCAAACCAGTTGCATTGGAACAACCCTTCTCCTTTAAGTTTAGGAAATAAATGGATATTAACTGCTACAGATTGATTCACTATATGGATAGAAGTAGTAGCATTGAAAGAAGCAAATGAATTCAACATTCTATATTTCTATAAAGGTTTGCTTACTAGATTTGGAGTTCCTTCAACCTTAATTTATGAAAATGATATAGCCTTTGTAGGGACTAATATCATCCAATAGGATGTTCAACATGGTGTCTATTTTATTATTTCATCAAATTACTATCCACAAGGCAAGGCCTTGTTGGGTTCACAAATAAACACTTGTTAAAGATCATAAGAAGGATTATTAAAGATAATCAAAGGTCTTAGCATCTCAAGTTAAAATTATCTCTATGGGATGATAGGATCACCTACAAAATATCAATATCCAACTCTTCATACAAGCTGGTATATGGTAAGGAAGCAAGGTTACCTATTTCTCTTGAGTTTATTCTTAAGAACGAATGCATCAATTAGAGTTTTTGGAGAATAAACCAATGAATATCAAATATGTTAAGCTTATGAAGTTATAAGAAGTTTGAAATCAGCCCATGTTAGCCATGGAAACCCACTAAGCACTGGTGAAGAGAACCATTTACAAGAGAGCTTCTTCACGAAGTTTCTAAGGAGATTTGGTCCTCAAGTGGGATGAGGATAGAGATAAATTAGGAAGGCATAAATTTTTTGACTCTATTTGGAATGGTCCATACACAATCTCCAACCATAAAATCCTATAATTCCTTTATAACTTGAAAACATGGATAGTGAGGAGCTTCTTATCTTAATTAATGGGATACATTTGAAACATTACTATTAAAGAGATAGGTTCCTTGTGCATAATTAGTTTGTTTGTTTTCCTCTAAGTGTTGTTTTGGAACATTAGTTTGTTTGTGTTTTATCCCAATTAAGTGTTTTATTTTCACACTTGTTTTGTTTAGATTATCTTCCCTCTTTTTTGTGTTTCCTTCCTTATTTTGATGGAATAGTTGTTCTATATAAAGTCAAAAGGTTTCTCATAGTCATGGATCAGATTTGTAATTATTTCTGAGTCCAAGAGTCATGTAAATTATCTAATTCTCAAGCATAATAGGAATGCTTCCTAGTTGAATCACCAAAATGTTGACAAATTTGACCTCACAGGTCAAATTTTCACCCCTACCATTCAAAACTTACACATCATGCTAGTTTGTCTTGTGATTCAATGAGTTGGTCTTGAAAATTCCTTAATATGAATATTGGAAACTAGACTATCATATCACATCATGCAAGAATGAATAGGTCAATTTTATTATGTATTTCATAAGTACACTTGGGAAGTTAACCGAAGTTTAAAGATTACATGAAAATAGTGTATCTTATGTCACATATATCCTCTACAAGTTTGGTGTTTTGATGAGTTTTCTATCTCAAGATAAAATCCTTCAAAAATGATCTAATAGTGTGGTACGCACCTAGAAATGTCAAATTAAAGCTATGGAAAATAATTGTTTGGATTTAAAAAATCCTCAAATAGGGTTCAAGTTGAATGCAAGGCTACCAAGTAGCATGATCTTCGATGCTAGGAATGAAGATCAATGGCACGTGGGTGATAGTAAATTCAATAAGTAAATAAATATCTATGGTGCACATTTAATAATGTAATTAAAGATCAATAGTGAGATCAAGATCAAAAGGTCAGAGGATCATGAGGATGTGCATGAAGGTGCCAAGTGTCTCGACTTTGGTGAGTTGAAAGTATATCGATGGCCATTGTTTGATCATATTGTTAAAATGGAGATTAATGGTTCATGTTTGATCTGACAGATCAAAGATGAATGAAGCAAATTCAATCATGCCAAGGAGATAAATGGTGTGGATCAAGGTCAAAAATTTAGTGAGCTACATTGAACTCAAATCCACCACATGGAATAAGCACATCAACTAGATGGAAACTGATAGTAGGGTCTACAAGAGGCACGTAGGTTTGCCAAGTGTCACATTTTTTGAAAGTTGAGACAAAGATCAACATGGGGCTACCAAGTTGCATGATCTAGAAAGCAAATCACAGATCAATGGTAATGATGAAGGTCAAAGCTAGGAGACTCTTGAGAAGATCAACATAGTAAATTTAATTGAATCTCCAAAAGGCATAAGATGAGGACATGTGTCTGAGGTGATAGTAGTCAAGTTTTAAGAATAAATAGGTAGCCCAAGGAGATGCCACATAGGTGGACACATCATATCAAAATATTTGCACCACCCATGTAGGCAAATCCATAAATGTGAGATCAAATATGATCTGGGTTATCAGAGGAGACACTGTTGATTTATAAATTACCATTAAAGCTTATCTAGACCTCTCAAAAGCCTTTAGGCATGAATTTTACGTCTTATCAAGATCAAGAGACTAGGTAGCTTATGGGTCTTCATTGAAATTATGGCTATATAAAAACCAATAAGGGGATTGGTTTTCATTTATAGTGGACCTATGTTCATGATTTAGAGTAATGGAAAAATTGTGACCATGAAAAGGAATGTCAGAAGGGACAATAGTGAATGAGTTCAAGTCTAATAGTGTAGGTAACATATCAAGATGAATCATGGTGATGAAAAATCATTAAAAAGATGGAGAGTCTATAGGTCAGGAAAAGCAATTGGAGTATTCAATGAAGTTTCAAAATCTTTGGAGATTGTTCACTTTTAAATGGATCATGACTCATCATCTTTACTAGGTTATTATCTTATAGTGTGTTATTGAACCAATGAGATGGCTTGGAAGCTATTTTGGAGCTAATGAAAGGTATTTTTTAGAGGTAAGATTAATGCTAATTGATCAAAAAGTGGTTGAGCCTCATTTATTAATTCATGTTTGCTTGATTCTCTCTCTTTCTTCCCATTTTATTATATAACTCCCATTTCTCCCCCCCCCAATAAAAAGAGACTCTTGTGCTTTTGGCATGCCCAAGCTATGATAAAATTTGTACTGTAACACCTATTTGATGCAATAAATATTGAATTCCTTTATTGACAAGTGGAATTGAAGTGTATCTTATGAATTCATTGATGTGGTTAAGTGAATGCATGCTTTCCTTTACCTCTGTCTAAGTTTTCTCACCTTCATGAAGTGATTTTTAGCCATCACGGGTCATTATAAGTGCCATATATAGTTTTTTTATTATTTTATAAGTTTATAACTAGCCTCCCATGTTAGATTGATAGTTAATCGATGACTTTTTTTAAAATACTTTTGTGAAAGCTAATCAAAGAGTGAGTGGAGTGATATTTTCAAGCTTGAAAGTGTCTGATAGTGTGTCTTGAGAAATTATAAGTGTTTAAATCATTAGTTCATCACCTTTTTAAATCTCTCTTAGTAACCTTTTACCCCCTCTCTATCCCTTTTCCAAGTAAAAGCATTATTCTAGGTGATCTACTAAGAAGAAATCACCCTTCTTTGGAAGTTCAACCTCACTATAAGATACCCATAGCCTGAGGTTGTTCCCATTTTATGGCTTAGTTGAAGAGATCCTAAAGAAAACTCTCCATGTGTGCTAATTAAGACCACAACATGTCCTTATTATGGCGCTAGTGTCCAAATTGAAAAACACTAGACATGAAGGGCCAGGATTAGGAAACAAGGGTTTGGGACTACTTTAGGGATCACTAGGGATACTTTTGGCCTACACTAAGGTTGGATAAATGTGATAATTAGATCTAGGATAGGTCTAGGACTAATCTAGGGATAGGTAGTCTCAAGTAGCACTCTTATCACTCAAATTCCTCTTTTAAGTAATTAAATTTACCCACCATTTATTTTATAAATACAAAAAATAAAAATGACTAGGATAAAGGAAAAAAAAACATAAATGGACTTACCGAAGAGGAAAATATTGTGAAGAGGGGTCTAAGTATGTGAACCTAGGTCTGAGTATGTGAATGATGCTTTAATGCATGTCCTACAAGTGAAATGTACATAACTCTATCCTTACTTAAGATATATCAGAATTAAAAGATTTCATTGATTAAAGAAATAAAGTTGAGTAAAATTAAGTAAAGAGATAAGAGAGAAGAGAGGGATGGATACACTTCATTGGGTATATGGACCAATGCATAAACCTAGTGATAACCTATGTGTGTGTGCATGTATATAGTGATTAATTGGTGAATAATTTGGACTAATGTGATGGATTTCTCAATCCTCATGTGTGGGTGGCTCAATAACTCAATCCACTTTAGACTCCATCATTTCCCACCCCTATTTTGTGGATCATGACCTGTGAATAGCTTGGATTAGACCGATGTTGTGTCCAACCCTCTCATGTAGGTGGATCAAGAAATGAAGTAGGCTATGAATCCATCATCTCAAACCCATGTGTAGTAAATGAATCTAAAAATAAAACTATGTGATGTAACTAGAAATATCTAATTGGGTATGTTAGCTCTATAACCACTGGGGTATTTTAGGTAGATCTAGGCCACTCCATATCCCCAAATTTGATATTTGAGAATATGGATTCTAGACTAAGTTGTAGTAATATATATGTAGGTATCTAAACTAAATATGATAATGGTCATGCCATGCATGATGCCCCAAATATAATCAAATTGATATAAATTTGAGCTAAAATGATATGAATCTAAGCAAAACTGATAAATTTCTTATTGAATCTATACAAAATTATATTGTACCCATTGTAATTTTTTATCCAATCTAGTTTTTTCTAAAATTAAGGCTATTTTATAGTATCACCATGTCTTGTAAAGTAGTTCCATTTTTGGAAATGTGGTGTTAGTGTTTTAATTTGAGCACTAGTGTACTTTTGGTCTGATTTTTGTACAATTGAGTTGATTTCTATGTCACTATTTTCCCATTATGTTTACTTGATTATAATTACTATAATTTGAGCCTGTGTGCTAAAAAATGTACTATGAATTCATTATAGGAGTCTAATCTCAATGACAAACCCCTATGAATTCCTCCTCTTTTGAGGAGAGTTGTTGAACATGTGTAAGACTTTTCTTTAAAAGAACAAGATATACAAAATGTGAGTTATCCAAAGCATATATTATATATGCATAATAATTCAATATAATGTGAATAGATAATATCAAAATGTAAGATAATGTAAGAATAAATTTTTAATGTAACATGTATGTCATGTATAGCATCCACAAGGATGTCAATGTAGATATAATAATGTATGTAACAATAAATTTGAGTAAAATTGGGTAGCTACCTAGGAGAATGGGGCATGATGTCCATCAAGGCACCCAATTAGGAAGGTAATATGTATGAGGTCCCTCATGAGATCTAAAACTAGAGTGTGTAACAAGTAAGATATAGGTGGCATGTCCATAATGCATACAAGATAGCAAACATACAAAACACATGAGGCCCACAAAGTACACCTAGGGGCCATACTAAAAGGGACATGGGAACATGTCATTAAATCTAAAAAACAAGACATAAAAGTACATGTTACAATGTCCAAATAAATAAGAAACAATTAATTTGGATTAGATCCACATAAAAGGACATGTTCAAATGACCACATACATAATTAGGAAAAGCACACATGAGGACATAGGCACATGCCTAAAGCATATATATTGTGAAAATAAGTGGTGTAGAGACAAAGAGAAATGACATATTAAAATGACCTTGAATAGAAGAAGAATAAAATTATACATGAACATTTAATAAAAATGTGTTTAAGATATAGGATATACATATGTTGAGTATAAAGTAGTAATTGTTGACCATTTTTACCTCAAGTCAAATTGGGTCAACCCCCCTAGAGTCAAAATATTGTAAAGGGGATTATTATAATGTCATGGGGTGTTTCATAGTTATATTTGATGTTAGTTCATATGTTTTTGGTATTGGTCATGGTCTGGTTTAATCCTTGTGCCCTTTGATATCTTAGGAGTCATTTTAGAGCCAAATATGAAAGTGGCAGGTTTTCACAATGTTCAAGTAGTCAGAGCATATAACATGTTTGCATAGGCCTCAAAATTTTGTTTGAGCTTTCAAAGATCAATCGGTAGTTGGTAGAATAAATCTAGAATATCCTATGGACTTAATGACTTATTTGTTACTTGGAAATTTTCCCATTTTATTTGGCAAAGTACAAATTCCATTGGGTATTCTAGATAAGTGCTAATAATTCTTTTGGTGCAATTATTTCTAATTTTTTGGCTAAGTGTTGGGGAATTTCTAGGAAAATTGACTAAATAAAAATTTCTAAAGACTCATTTTAGTCAGGTAAAATTCCTAATACAAAGTTCCTGAAGTATTATTTATTTCGAGAAAATTGTCTAAGTAATTTTCCCAAAGATAGAATTCTTTTGGACATTTTGTCCATGGAAAAAGAGCTAAATTTAATTTTTTTGGACAAATTATCTGATAAAAAAGTCTTAGGACATATTATTCTCGACAAAATGTCTGAAACATAAAACTTGATTACCCATATAGTTTCAAGAAAATTGGTCGATGCAAAAAGTTTGAAGCCATCATTCTTGTGGGAAAATTATCTTGAAGATAAAGATCCTGAGGAAATTACCTTCAACAAAAGATATGATATAATTAAATTGTCTTGGGAAAGTTGATCTAGTAGAGTATGATGTTTACACAAACATCAAAAATGAGACCAAGCAAAAAACCATTGGCATTCAAAAAGTGACGATCATGCAAACATCATTGACAGTCTCATAGATATCATTGATAATTATACAGATGTCAAAATAAAGCTCAAGTAGAAAATCTTTGGCATTTAGAAAGTGAAGGTCATATAGACATCATTGAAAATCTTGTAGATGTCTTTGATGGTCACACAGATGTCAAATTTAAGTCATGCAAAATAATCATTGGGGGTAAAATTTTGATGGTCATGTAGACATCAAATACAATTGCATAAACATCAAAGTATAGGAGTGTAAATGTCAAATTTTATCCATGATAGATATTTGTTTGAGTTTAAATAGTGGGTCCTAGTATATCAATAGTTGGCATTTGAGTGTACATATATATCTAATTGTGTGATAAGAATCAAAATGTCAATGAATTTTGAGATCGAATCGCATTTGAGTAATCAGATCATGATATATGACTTGCATCCAATTATAAAAATAGATCCAATGGCACAATTGAGATTCAAAGGTTAAGTATATTTGATAAAATGCAACACTGATATATGTCATGATCTCAAAACCCTAGGTTAGTGATTGACATCCAGTGTCAAAATTTAAAGCAGATAAACTCCAAGTAGGGTCGAAGGGAAAAATTTGATTGGATTTCATATGGACAAGATGGGCTATGTGTTCAAATGATGATAGATCAAATTATAAAATAGAATGAGAAATGTGGAAAGGATTTCCACATGGGAAACTATGTATGATCAAATATTCTATAGTGAAGCGAACTCTGTATGCTCATATATCGTCATGAAAACTCAATCAAAAACTAAAGATGAACAATGACTGTTAGATGTAAAGAATGAAGTCTAGGAAAGTAATGAGAGAATTCAGATGGTAATTACAAATGTATAGAATATAGTTAGTAGTTAAAAAATGTTTATTACTGTCATAGCATATATGTTGCCTTTCCTAGCTTAGTTTCAAGTACCCGAGAGATGATCCATGATGAAAATAGTTTCACTAAGGCTAGTTAAAGAATCTCTGCACCTTTTTGGAGAGTTTATCATGATTTATATGGACATTTGTATTAAGAGGCATTCATGGTCTATTTTACACTCAATTTCACCTATAACATAATTAGTTCTCATCTCTAGACATGTGTTCCATTGACTCTTAAACTTCTTTATTTTCTCCTCTCTCTGAATTTCTATAAATAGCTACCATTTTGGCCATTGTAATCTAATTCCACTCCATGTATGGTGAATCCCTTCTAGAATTACATTGTATTTTTCTTTTGAACAATTAATATAAGTTTTGTTTAAGTTCATGAACATTTGTCTAAGTTTGAAAAGTGATGTATGGTGATGCAAAGTGATAATCTTCTATCCTTTCTTCCCTTATCTTCTCATATTTATGCAAGAGTTCTTACTCTAGTAGGTCATGTGTAGTATTGTAAAGTGTATGTGTCTATATTTTAAGTGTATAATTATATTTAGTGTCTATAATTATCCTATGGTTTACTTACCTTAGATAGTTTTCATGCATCTCACCTCCACATTGAAATACTCATGTTAGAATCTCTTAGGACTTAGAAGCTAGCTTGTATGGATTGTTTATTAGTGTAATAAACATAATGGTCACATGGAAAACATCTTGGTGTGTCAAACCCTTATATTAGGTTCATTTCATGAACCTACTAACTCTTTTCCCTATAATCAACTAGTTAAGTAGGTGTGAGCATGTCAAGATGCATTCAGGGAGCTCGCCCTTAAATATAGAGGCTCACTTCCACTATAGGTACACCCACATACCTAGAAGTGTTCCCATGTTTCCCAAATATGAAAGAGGTTTAAACACCCTCTTCTAGGGTATAATATTTGGTGACAATATTTTAGCATGCCTAGTGGGATTAAGGTCCAAGAGAGTATAAAAATTGTTGGTGTGTCTTTCATCTAATCAGCTTTTGGAAGCAAGTAATCTAACACTAATGGTGACTCTGAATGATAAATTATGGTTTTAATCAACCTAGGTATCTTTATTGAAGTTTTGATCCATTTTTTCATCCCATCTAACATATGAGGTTGATATGAATAGCAATGGTGAATATAACTATCATAAACTTCCCTATCATCCTTTCTATGAACCACATTATACCCCTCAATAGTCCTATCACAATGGATACCAATATTATGATCTATGGCATCCCTATATTCCTCCATTCCCCCGCCCCATATAGACATCATGCTATTAGATAGTCCTATGAGGAGGGATACTAAAAAACCTACCAAGAAATGCCTCCCTATCAGTCCTAATATGACACCTATCATTCATCTCATGATGCCTATCAACCCAAAGAAGGTGATTCCATGGAATCTAATCCAAGATATTAAGAGGAAAGAATCGAATTATTATAAGTTAAAATATAACAAGATGAAGGTGGTATTGATCCCCATAAATACCCTTTCCCTCTTTCATTATTTCCATCTTATATCAAGTCCTTGTTGGCATCCATACCATAGTTACTAGTTAATGAAGATGAAATGAGAACATGGGATGATGAGTATGATGTGCTCCCTGATCATCTCATCGAATGGTTGAGAGGTGCTACCCAAAGTTACATGCAATATTTATGGATATTTGAAGAGTTATAAGGAACTCAATGGGAGATCAAAGAATAAATGGAATTGGCAAAGAAGTGCCTTCAATTAACAATAGATGGGCTAAGTATGTGGAAGGATAAAGATCTCAAAAATAAACATGTTGTTGTTGAAGAATTTCAAGAAAGCTATTGGCAAGATGTAACTCTTGCTGATGTAGATGTTTTTCATTCTAATCAGCCCAAGAAATCACTTCCCTATGAGCTTACTAGTGTATTCCTCTTTCCTAAATCCACTCACAATCCCTCTCCTTCTCCTCACTCTCCATCTCCAACTTATCAACCTTCCACAACACCTCATATTATAGATCCTTCACATGAGCCCATACATCAACCTCCCACCTCACCCTTTCTTGATGAATAGCCCATCTTGAGAGAAGAAAGTGAAGAAGAGAAAATCCAAGTCATGGCTGACCAAGAATATGTCATGATTGATTATGAAGAGGAAATCACCATAAAGACTCCCCTTGATGACCACAAATGTAATGTTACCTTCTTAGATGAAAAAAAACATATTGAAGACTCTTTTGGATCTATCCATGAGGAATATGGCCAAGAATTGAAGAGAGAGGTATTTGAAGAAGACTTCATGTATAATCATGAAGTTGTGGATGACCATCTCAAGAATGAATCGGAGTGTACTATCGAAGGTGAATATCAAGTCACTCCTCAAGAAGTTTCAGCCCTAAAAGAATCTCATGAGATCAAGGTGGGAGTTGTTATTCTTGAAGATGATGAAATACCTAAATATGGCATTTAATCACCCTTAAATGCATTGCAACATGAATAACACTAGTTTGAGGACCTCATACATCAAGAAGAGAAGATTTAAGAAGTAGTGGCTTTATATGACAAGGAGGAAAAAGATGATTGGTAGGTATAAATGAAGCTCTTTCAAGAGCTTGAAGATCTTTTCCAAGTTGAGGGTCATATACTTAAGAAGGTGGAGAAAGAGTTTCTCATAGAGGACAATGACCAAGATTGGGTATACTATGCAGAGCTCCTTGATGAGTTTGAAAAAATTGTAACTGAAGAGAAACCCAATCTTATTGAGAGCACTATGGAAACTAAGAAGGTAAGCCATGTTGAACCACCATTAGAGGTCATAGTTTAGGAACCATATGAGAAAGTTAAATATATTTGGATTAAAGAAGAGTTCATTTCTATAGCCATCTTATTTGGATCTACTTGGTTCTCATTGAACATCATCCTAATGAAGTTGGCAAACACCATGAAAAAGATGGAGGCATAAATGCCAAGGGTCAAAAGGATACATACCTCATCAAATCCTTCATGTCATGAATCAAGAGAGGTTTCAAACTTACCCTTTGATCCAATAGAAAGTGTTCATGTTAGGTAAGTTAGTGTTTGAGTTAATTAGTTTGGTTGTTTTGTTTGTGTGTTCCATAAGTGCTCATGAAGCAAAAATGTGATTTTGCTTAGTTTATCATTGTGTGTGTATTTACTTATGTTGTGTGTGTTACCAAATTTAATTTATGTGTCAAACCTATGTATGAGTGACTCCATAACCCAATGGATAGGATTAGGCAACTGGTCATGGCATATCAAGCATGCCACCCTTGGGAAATCCCTAAGAATGTTGACCATTTTTACCTCAAGTCAAAATGGGTCAACTTCCCTATAGTCAAAATCTTGTATAGGGGTTTATTATAATTTCATAGGGTGTTGCATAGTTATATTTTATGTTTCATATGTTTTTTGTTCCATTTGATATTTTAGGAGTCATTTTAGAGCCATATATGAAAGTGGAAGGTTTTCACAGTGTTTAAGTAGTCAAATCATGGAACATGTTTGCACATGACTCAAAATTTTGTTTAATATTTCAAAGATCAAATGGTAGTTACTAAAACAAATCTAGAAGAACCTATAGACTTAAAGACTTGTTTGGTACTTGGGAATTTTCTCCCTTTTATTTGGTGAAGTACAAATTATTTTGGGTATTCGACTAGCTGATAATAATTCTTTTACTGCAATTATTTCTATTTTTTTGGCTAAGTGTTGGGTACTTGTTAGGAAAATGAGTTGAATCAAAATTTCTAAAGACTCATTTTAATTAGGAAAAATACCTACTAAAAAGTTCTTGAATTACTGTCTTTCGACAAAAAAATTTGAGCAATTTTCATAAAGATAGAATTCTTTAAAACCTTTCATCCATGTAAAAAGAGATAAATCTAATTTATTTCAAATAAATTTCTTGATACAAAAGGCTAAGAACATATTCTTTAAAAAAAATGTCTTAAATATAAAGTTTGATGACCTATATTATTTTTGTAAAATTGGTTGATGTAAAAAGTTTGAAGCCATAATTTTTATAGGGAAATTATCCTAAAGATAAAGAGCCCAAGGAAATTACCTGCAATAAAATCTTAGATGGAATTGAATTGTTTTGGAAAATTTTATCTATCATAGTATGACATTTGTGTAAACATCAAAAATGAGCCAAGGCAAAAAATCATTGGCATTCAAAAAGTGATGATCACGTACATGTCATTGATGGTCTTGTAGATGTCATTCATAGTTGTGTAGATGTCAAAATAAAGCTTAGGCATAAAACCTTTGGGGTTTAGAAAGTGATGGTCATGCAGACATCATTGATGATCTTATATACATCATTGATGATTGTGTAGACATCAAATTTAAGTCATGGAAAATAATCTTTGGGGATAAAATTTTGATGTTCATGTAGACATAGAATATGGTTATGTAGATGTCAAATAATGAGAATGTAGATGTAAAATGTTATCCATGATAAATAACCATTTGAGTTCTAATAGTTGGTCCCAATAGATCAATGATTGGCATTCGAGCATACATCTAGATTTAATGGTGTGAGTAGAGTCAAAATGTCAATAATCTTGGGATTGAATCATATTCAAGTAATCATATCATAATCTATGACTCGTATTCAATCATATAAATAGATCAAATGGCACAAGTGAGAGTCAAAGGTCAAGGAGATTTGATCAAATTCAATAATGATAGATGTCATGATCTTAGGATGGGTCAGTGATCGATGACCAACATCTAAATTTGAAGCAAAGAAAATCCAAGTAAGGTCAACTAGAAAATTTAATTAGAATCCATATGGACAAGATGGGTTATATGTTTAAATGAAAATAGATGAAGCTCTAAAATATAATTAGAAACATGTGAAGGAATGACACATGTGAATATATGTAGGATCAAGGATTAGTGAAGCAAGCTCTACATACTCATACACCACCATGAAATCTTAGTTGAAGAATAAAGATGAACATTAACTACCAGATGTAAAGAATGAAGTCTAGAAAAGTAATGAGTGAATACAAATGTCTAAAAGATAGTTAGCAATTAAGAAAATGTCTGTGACTATCATAACATATGTGTCTTCTCTCCTAGATAAGTTTTAAGTGTCTGAGAGATGATCCATGATGAAAATACTTTTATGAAGGCTAGTTAAAGAATATCTACACTAGTTTTGAGAGTTTTTCATGATTTATAAGGACATTTGTATTAAAAATCATTCATGGTCTATTTCACACTTAGTTTCACCTATAATGTAACTAGTTCTCTAGATTGGAAATGTGTTCTAGTGACTCTTATCTTTTCTCCTCTCTCTGAAGTTTTATAAGTAGCTACCATTTTAACCTTTATAATCTAATTCTACTCCATGTGTGGTTAAGCCCTATTGGAATGACATTGTATTTTGACTTTGAAAAATTAATACAAGTTTGGTCTAAGTTTATGAACATTTATCTAAGTGTGAAAAAGTGATATATGGTGATGCAAAGTGATAATCTTCTATCCTTTCTTCCGTTATCTTATCATGTTTATAAAACAGTTCCTATTCTAGCAGGTCATGTGAAGTGTTGTCAAGTGTATGGGTTCATATTTTAAGTGTAAAATAAGAATTAGTGTCTGAAATTATCCTATGGTTCACTTACCTTAGATGGATTTCATGAATCTCACCTCCACATTGAAATACTTATGTTAAAATCTCTTAAGACTTAGAAGTTAGGTTTTATGCCTTGTTTCTTAGTGAAAGAAATATAATGGTCATATGGAAAACATATTTGTGTATCACCCTCGTAGATTAGGTTAATTTCATGAAAATTCTAATGCTTTACCCCATAAGCAACTAGTTAAGTAGGTGTGAGAATTTCAAGATACATTCAAGGAGCTAGCCCTTAAATCTAGAGGCTCACTTCCACTATAGGTACAACCAGATAACTAGAAGTGTTCCCATGTTTCCAAATATAGAAGAGGATTGAAAACCCTATTATAGGGTGAAATATTTGGTGACAATAGTAATAATTGGCAAAACATTTACTAAGTGTATCATGATCAATATCAAGATATAAAAATTCTAGAGCTATGATGTAGAGTATAGAAAGATAGAACTTGGTAATCAAAAACTGTGTATAGGTTGCCCCCATATGCGTGAATGTGTTAAATAAAAATCCCATGTATTAGTGTATATGCCATTAGTGGGTAGATAATATAAAATTTGGATCAATTTAGTGGACCTAAGTCATATATAAATTTGTAAGAACTCGATAAGAACAATTGAAGCATGTATGTATGATAAAATTGGCTATACTAAGACATCTAGCATATGTATTGTCTAACATATATAATAAATTTAAACATAACAATGCATATGATCTATAATTTTGTGTTTTCTGAGTGAGTATTTGTGATTTTTTTTTTTAATATAATATTATATTATTTTTATATTTTTTGGATATAAGTTATGTACAATCAACATGAAAATGAACTATATACAAAGAGCAAGAGAAAAAGAAAGTATTTACAAGAAGGGAAGAATAATACTAATTGATGAGTCTCATGGGAGACTCACTATCAATGTGGCCTATGTCAAATAAAGGAAATGTGATCATGTATGCTATGTAAAAGGGCAACTATGGTCCCAAAATCTAATGTACTAAGTGATCTATATCTAGCCTTACCTATGGAGTGATGCTAGGAATATTGAACACTGATTATAGTGTCATATAAACTATGGGGGTATTGGGAACCCATCTAGTAGAATAAGTTATAGGTTTCATAGGTGCCTTGTGTTGAGAACCTTGAGAACTCAATAATACTAATCTTAGAAGAAAGTGAATAGAGGTAGGCCCTCTATAATTTGTAACATATCTCTGATTTAGGGGTCTCTCTAATAATGGTTTATGTGGGAGATTATTACTTACATGTTAATATTGTAAGATTAGATCTCCCTTGAAATAATGGTTCTACTAAAATATATGGTTTACTAATAAAATCTATGGTTGGATCTATAACTGATAATTATGTTGTAACTGGTAACTGTGATGTATATACCTATGTGGTAGGTAAAGGATACTCATTTAGAAGACCCTCAACAATGACCACCCAATTTACATGTATATATTTTAGGCATCTATGAATTATTTATGGGATGAATCATAGTTTTTATATCCATGGCCTACCCAATAACATGTCAAATACACCTATACTAGGTACTATTAAGAATATAGTGGCCACATGTGTTGTTCCAACCTGTAGTGGAAGTACAATCTCCCTAATGCTGATTTGAACATGGACACTAAAACCTTTGATAATTATGTCTATATTAGATATATCTTTTTCTAAATATTCAAAATTTTGTATAAGTGTGATGGTGCACATGATAATACTTGACCTGTTATCAACCATAACGCTCTGAATAGGATGATGATCTATGTAGGCTCATACAAAAAGTGCATATAAATTTGTATCATCATCAACAATCTCTTTCTCTAAGAAAGTTATATGTGGTCTAGCTATAACTATAATTTAGTACACACCAATTATATTATGTAGTGGGTGTGACTCATCTATATTAGTGTGATATGATGTTAGTGGTGGATGTGTTTGATATATGTAGTGAACACTTGAAGTGTTCCCTACCTCATTTGTTGTATGCTTTAGAAATGGGTCTGAGAATATTTTCAATGTCTTATATTAAATTTTTTATACTTTAGGTGTCTCTATATATGTTCCCACATCAATAATATTATCCTCAATTAAATCTTGTATCTTATGTTTCAAACTAATGCATTTGTTTGTTGTATGGCCTAGTGCCCTATTATATTCATAGAATGCATTGAAAACATAGTTATTTAGAAGATTTCATTTCATATCAACCTATTTTATAGGAGGGATAGATATGACATTACATTCCAAGATATATTATAAAACATTTGTCGATGATTTTAGAAGTTTGGTGAAAACTCTACATGGGGAAGCTGATAAAACTAGGTGAGCAAATGGCTCTAAAGTTATGTTAACTATGGCCTTTAGATCACTCTTGTTTTCAGTGGCCCTTACCTTTTATGAAAGTTTACTATAAATCTTAGAATTTTATTTTGATCTAGTTGTATGTATTGCTTTACCCATTGAGAGAAGCTTGACTTCTCTTTCTTTTATTGTGTGGCATAAATTTGTGAAGGTTGGAAACTTATTTAAAAATATATCTTTGTGTAATGCTGGTAGAAGACTTTGTTTGAAGATGTCTTGAATCTCTTTATCTACCACGGGGCTTGTAAAAATGGCCAATATAGTATTATATTGTAAGATGTATTATACAATAGGATCATTTAACTTTTGTTTCAACTGTGCAACTTGAGCATATGATATGTTATCATTGATGTTTATGGAGAAGTATGCTAAAAACATGTCTATCAAAGGATTAAATGTGGTGATAGATTGATTTGATAGATCATAAAACCATTTTAAGGCATAATACTTTAAACCTCATGGGAATAACATAGTGAGGAACCAATCATTAGATGTGTAGTCCAAATAAGCTATGTGAAAATCTCAGAGATGGTGTTTTGGGTCACCCTTACCATCATACAATGTAATCTTAGGTGCCATAAATATGGATGGAAAAGGAGTTATTTCTATGCAATGTGATAAATGTGTATGTAAAATAACATGATAATCCAAGGCATGTAATGTCCTAGAGGATCCTTGATCAAGATATAACACCTTATCTTATAGTGTATGAACCTCATGCATAAGGTATTATAGATATAGAGTAGAGGAACTAGCCATAGAAGGTGTAGTTGTCATAGAAGGTTATTGAGTTACAATTGGTTATTGTGCTAGTTGAGTTGGCCCCATTGTAGGTGTAACAATGTTATTAGCTAAGGGAGTTGAAGATTCAACATTATTTAATTTATTATTTATTTATATTATGGCTTGTAAAATCTATGCATGATCAAGGGGTTGTTCCCAAAGTCTACCTTTGAATCTCTATAGGATCTCAGCATTATTGACAATTAGGTTTTCATTGTTAAGAGGAGGGACAATGTCCTAATTTATAACTTTTAAGTCATATTGATCTTGATTATATTTCTCATTTTCAGATGCATTATCATTGAAATCCAAATAATCATGGTGTGAAGGATCAATGATGGGAGTTAAAACTAGTCCCTTGTCCATGGTATAAGCTCAAATATAAGGAATCTGAATATGCTTAATATGATTACCACCTATCCTAGAACTTATTCTTAATGTAAGAGATATAGATTTTTTAGATGGCATATAGTAAACAAATTGAAATAGGGATGATAAAATAGATATATGAAATTTGAGAAATTTAAAATGACCAATGAAAATAGGAAAAAGAAGGATACAAACCCTAAGATAATTTAAGGTTAGGGTTTGAGCAATGCTTGAAATAAGTCAAATTCACCAAATGTTTTAACCATTAAGGACTTATCAAGATTAAATCCTATGTTTTTTAAAGAGCTAAGAATGCTAAATTAGGGTAATAATATGCAATAAAAATGGCCACTTATTTTTTATAGAATTGACCAACTTTGACCTTTTCTAAAAAAAGTAATAAATATTGTAAGAACTTAGCTATAAAATAATTGAGGTGGATGTTTTGGAGGCTAAAAATTGAGGTAGAATCTGATCTAAGTGTCACAAATAAGATATTGGTATTATAAACTCTCCTAGATAGTAGCGTTCTAATTGGACAGTAGTGTTATTATTATAAATGTGGTGGTAGTGTCTCTATATTGGTAGTAGTGTCCTCTATGTAGGACTATCCTAAGCTTTTAGGTGTACCTATGTGTGGATATATAAGGTCTATTCATATGTGCACAAGTCTTAAATCCCTATATATTACTTTTTATGATTAATTTTATGAGTAAAACCTAATCCTCCATGTGGCTAGGGCATCTATTTGATAAAAACTAAAAATTGTGTTCATAAATGGGGTATACTGGGCATGCTCAACACCCTATTGTGATGAGAGTTGACTACATATCAATACTCTGAGGAGGGATCAATCTTGATGTAGTTCTCCCCACCTAAGTGTTGCTACAAGTGAAATTTAATGTAGTATGATAGTGGTTTTCAGTGTCTCGAATGTTCTTGAGACTATAAATCTAGGTAATCTGAGCTTAAGGCTATTGTAGATGGTAGTATGTAGAAGTAGGGTAGAATAGGGATTGATAACCTTGATTGTGCATAGCTTATTCTAGGTTTGAATGTGTATTTTTCATCTAATTTCTGTATAGTGGTTATAGGGTTAAAAGCCATGAATATATATTATTCTAATGCTTATGTGGGTTTTAAAAGAGGTCTACGTTGACCATAAAAGGTTATATATTTGAAAAGATGTTTGTTTGTGAAAAAGAGAGGGAAAGGACATTAGCACCATTGTTGGGACACTAGATCCACCTGGTTCTAGTGTCTTTATTATGGCCCTAGTGTCCATATACTAGAACATTAGCCAAAAAGGGCTAAGACCAGGGAACAAGGGTCTAAGATTGTTTTAGGGATGACTAAGATGCCTTTGGCCTACATGAAGGCTAGATAAGTGTGATAATAGGATCTAGAATAGGTCTAAGTCTAAGCTAGGGATAGGTAATATCAAGTAGCACTCTTACCACTCAAATACCACTTTTAGGTGATTATAGTACCATGTATAAAATATATAAAATAAAAATAATTAGTAATAGTAATTTTCTTATTCTATGGAGGATGATGTTTGGAGGATGATGTCTTAGCAGTGATGGGTGGGAGCAATGGAGCAGTGGAAAATTTTAATGGTAGTGATGGGAAGAAGTTGAGGGAATGTATAGATGTTTCCCTACCATAGACACTGGGAAAGATAACCACCTCAGTTGAAGCTTCAAAGAATTAGAAGTAAAAAAATGAGTCTAGTTAGGGCCCATAGAAATTGGTTCCCCATCCCAATATTGGTAAACAACAAGTCTCATAGGTGGGCTTGGTCGTGAGAGATCGGAATCACCCTATTTCTTTTGAATCTATTATTTTTCCCATAGGGAATTAAAATGAGGTAATTTTATATGTCTTGAATGGTATTATTGATAATATCAAATCATCTCTTTCAAATTATTTTTTATCCAAGTTCAACGCTTTTCACCCTATCATCGACTCCTTCCAAAATTGGTTTATTCTTAAATGGAAATCCAAAGGTCAGATGGATATTATTGTTATGCCTTAAAATTTTATCTTGATTAATTTATCCCTTCTTGAAGATAATCTTAATACCTTGATGGGTGGCCCATGGTTTATGGGAAAATTCATTGTCTATCTTCACAAATGGAAGGCAGGCCTTAATCTTAATTTATCTATTTCTGAAGATATTCCAATTTGGATCAGTCTCCTAGAACTTTTGCCAGGATTTTGGGCTCCAAAATTTATTCTTGGAATAACAAGGGCCCTCATTCAACCTTTTTCTATTGACCCAATCACTCACCTCATAAGGTGCCTACTAGTGGCAAGGGTTTGTGTCTTCATTCCCACTGATAAACCTTTGATCCAATCTATCACTGTCAAATCCAAATATGGATCTTAGACCCAAAAGATCCTTTTTGAGAGGTCCTCAAATATTTTTCAAACCTATAACATCCTCATCCATTCTTCCAAATCTTGTCCTCACCTCAAGAATCCTCTACTGCCCCCCTCTCATCTTCCTTTCCCCCTCCCCTCAACTCCCATCTCTATCTTCACCCCCACCTCCCCCATTTTTTCCCCTTCTTGTGGTCTTCTCACCCTTCCCTCACCCGTTCGTCCCTCTATTTCACCCATTCCTCCTTTCTCTCCCTCCTATTCCTCCCTTTCCTCTCAGCCCCCCTCCCCCTTCCTATGTCCCCCCTCCTATTCCCTTCCTCCCTCCTCACCCCATCCTTCACCTCATATCCATCCCCCTCCTTCCATCTAGTCATCCCCTTCCTCTTTCCCCCCTCATCCCTCTTGAGTCCTCCCTCCTCTTCCCTTCCTCCCTCCTACCCCTTCCCTTCCCCTCTTATTTATCCCCCTCCTTCCATCCTTCCTCCTTCTCTATCTATATATCTCACCAGCAAAGGGAAGTCACTGTGAGGCCCTCATGTGCTCAAGATCTGGAGTCCTCCTTAGCCTCCACCTCCTCCCCCATTTTCCCCTCCTTCACCCCACCCACTCCTTCCTTTCAATATCTTTTGCTCAAGGTTGCTTTTGTGTCTCCAAGGATTTCCCCTCCTCCCCACTTCCCCTCTCTAGTTCTTCTCTCCCCCATCTCCTCCTACCCCTTGCCTTGTGTTTCATCTTTTCTTAGTGATGATCTGGTCCTTCTAGAGGTCCCTTCCACTCCTTCTCCTCAGGGTTCTGGGTGTGAACCAAGATGTCTCAATTTTTTAGAAGGTTAAAGTTCCATGGCTTCTTTGAGGGAAATGGATGGTCCTTCCCAAGATGAGGAAAAATGGGCTAATGTGCACAATAAGAGGGGAAGGAAGAAAGTGATAGTAGGGAGAGAATAGAAATCAAAAGGTAGACCAATTTCCCAAAACTCTCATCAAGAGGAGATAGATAGATAGGTGGCTAAGGGCACACAGATGACCCTATGCCACTATCCTAATTGTAAGAAATGAAAGTTCTCTCCTAGAACATAAGGGTACTAAATAATCCTAATAAATAAAGACTGGATCATAATCTCATTTTAAAACATAAACCAAATTTTTTGTTACTACAACAAACCAACATGACTATTAAGAAACTCAAGAAGGTTAAGTCCAAGATATGGGAAAGTGCTTTTTATAGTTGCAATAGTGTAAGAGGTGCATCGGGGGGTTTAATAGTTTTTTGGGACACTATTTCTGTGAAAGGAGTTCATCTCCTTGATAAGGATAACCATCTCTCTATTCTCTTTACTAATTTATAGAAGAAGATTTATTGGATTATCACAAATGTGTATGCCTTGAATTCAAAATCTGAGGGGAAGAAGTTGTGGGATGATTTGATTGATATTAATAAATAATTTAATAACTTGGATTAGATGGTTGTAAGATATTTCAACTCACCTTTATTCTTAAGGAAAAAATGGGGGGATCCATTTTGACCATGCCAATATGGTGGACTTGCATGATTTCATCTCTAGTGCTAATCTCCATGATGTTGAACTCAAAGGCAACTAGTTTACCTGGTCAAATAGAAGGCTTGGTGATAATAATATCTAAATAAGATTGGATAGATTCCTAATTCCTTTAAATTGGATACATTCTTTCTCCCCTTTTATCTCATCCTTCCTGAGGATTAGATCTGACCATAATCACCTTATGTTCCAAAGTGATAAAGTCTTTAAAAATAAGGCCATTCCTTTTAGATTTGAAAAAGCGTGGCTATCTAATCACACTCTAGAAGACCATATTAAGGAGTGGTGGAGTACCACCTTTCAAAGATCATCCATGTTCATCCTAGCAATGAAATTGAGGTATGTCAAAAATATGCTTAAATTCTAGAATAAGAACATGTTTGGGAATATTTTTATTCAAAAAAAATTATGGAAGAATAAATTTACAAGGTTGAGCTATAATTTCTAGATGTGGGCTATTCTGATAAACTCCACATGAAGGAAAAGGATGTATTTAGTATTTTTCACAATCTAGAGGCCAAAGAAGAAATGTATTAGCATTAAAGATATAGAAAACCATGGCTTAAAGGAGACCAAAAACCAAATTTTTCTACACCTCTACATCCAAAAATTGGCAAAAAAATCTCTTCACAAAAATTCAGAGTGAAGATGGAACTTGGTTCAGGAAGGAGGATGAAATGAATCAATATTTGGTAAATTTTTTCAAATCTCTGCTCTCTTATTCCTCTTCTTGGGATTCTAGTCTTGAGGATCAAATGGTCAACCTTTTTAGCAGGGTCCTTACACAAGAAGATAATGTTTCAATCCTTAAACCCCCTTCGGAAGAAGATATCAAGGCTATCATTTTCTCCATAGAAGGGGACAAGGCCCTTGGGCCTGACGGTTTCCCTCCTTTCTTTTTCCAAGTTTTTTGGGACACTATTGGTCATGACATCTATTTGGCTGTTATCAAAATTTTCAAAATTGGATACATGATCTAAGATTTCAAAAACACATTTATTATCCTAATTCCCAAGAAATAAGGTGCATCTAAGGCATCAAATTTTAGACGCATTAGCTTATGATCCACTTTCTATAAAATTTATTTTAAAAGTCTTGCCCTTAAAATATATCTTGGTCTTGATAAAATAATAGCAGAGTAGTAAGGTGATTTTGTCTTTGATAGATTTTTTATGGGATCATTATTGTTCATGAAACCATCCACTCAGTTTCTCATTTGAATCAGCAAGGCATGTTTCTAAAACTCGATATGAACAAATCTTATGATCAAATTTTTTAGTGTTTTCTTGAAAACATTCTAAGTAACATTGGGTTCAAATCTTGGGTCAAAAAATTAATTTCCACCTATATTCGCAATCCTTTATTCTCAATTTTAGTTAATGGGGTGACCTGAGGTTTTTTCCTAGCTATAAGAGGGTTAAGATAGGGGGATCCTTTATCCCCCTACCTCTTTATCATCTTAGTGGAGGCCCTAAGTTGACTTATCTTTATTTATAGATCTTCAAATATTATCAAGGGAATCACTTGTGCCCCAAACACCATTCATGTCACTCACCAGCAATTGGTTGATGATATAATTATGATGGGAGAAGACTCAGTCTCTGAATCCATATGTTTCAATAATATTCTCAAGATGTATGAAGGGGTGTTTGGTCAAAGTGTGAACTTCAATAAGAGATTTATTTTCTTGATAACACTGTGTTGAATCTCCAATATAAAATTTTTAACATTATAGGGTGAAACATTTCAAATTTACCACCTACTTACCTTGGTATCCCTTTGTTTGAGGGCTCACTAAAACCCTCTTTATGGATTCCCCTCATCGATAGGATCCAAAATAAGTTGGTCAGCTAGAAAGGGAACCTCCTAACTCAAGACAATAAAGTCCAACTTCTAAATAATTCCCTTTAGAGCATACAAGTTTATTTCATGTCCATTTTTTCCATTCTAATTACTATTGGTGACAAGGTGGATAGTATCCAAAAAACGTTTCTTTGGAGAGGTTCAAAGGATAAATTTATATTTTCACTCATTTCCTAGGACCATGTCTACCATCCTATTTCTTCAGGAGGCATGGAACTAAGAAGGCTTTCAACCATTAACCAATCCCTTCTAGTAAAGCAAGGTTGGAGAGTGTTTATAGAGGAAAACCAATAGACCAAAATTATCAGGGCCAAATACCTCTCCTCGGGTGAAGGCTTCCATTTTTTAGTGGATCCAGGTCCTATTAATGGCTCTACCTTCTGGAAAGCACTGTAGATAAGTAAGAACCTCTTTAAAAATGGGCTCAAATGGAATTTTGGAAGAGGTAATAGGGTGGATTTTTGGAGTGATTCATGGATCTCGACACCACTAAAATCCATTATTTAAGACCCTAAATTGATAGCTTTCTTCAAAAATAACTATGGGCTTAAAGTAAGGGATTATTGGGAAATTAGAAATAGGTGAAAGTGATGGAAAAATCTAGCTAAACTTGGATAGGATTAACATAAAACCCTTCTACTCCAAACTCTAAATAAATCCATTCAACATGTTCATATCAATCGAGCACCGAGAGAAGACAAACTTGTATAAAAACATAATCCCCATGGGATTTACTTGGTGAAATCAAGATTCTTATCTTTGTGGAATTTGGATAAGGAGGATTTCAATTGGAAATCTCTCTGGATAAAAAACCTCATCCTTAAAATCAATGTCTTCTACTATTTGGATGCTCAAAATAAGACCTTGACAATGGATAATCTCATCAAAAGAGGCTTAACCATCCCCAACAGATGCTCTCTTTGCAAATAGGCAGTGGAAATAGTGGAACATCTATTTTTTTTTGCCCATTTGGGTTGACTATTTTTTAGTGAATCCAATGTTTTATGGGTTTTTATAGGATCTATTATGGACTTAATAACCCAATGGAACCCCCTTAGGAGGAACCACCATTAATTCACTGGTGGAATCTAGCCCTACCCCATATATGTTGGGGCATCTGGAAAGACAAGAATGTTTACATATTTGAGGGACTTCAACCCCATCTAGAGTCTAATTTCACAAGGATCAAGGCCTTCATAAGTAAAACTAGTCAATCTCTGCACACACCTTTGACCAACCCAAATCCTTACTTTCTTAACTTTGAAACATCCTAATTTGGTCATCCCAAGCAAAGCCCAAGATAAATGGGTGGATATATCTCTTGTCAAATAGTCTCCCCCCATTCCTCAATGGGTCACATTAAATATTGATGGGGTGGCAAAGGGGAATTATAGCCTAGTTGGGGTAGGTGGTTTGATCATGAACTCTTCAAGAAATATCAAAGTGGCTTATGCAGGGCCTCTCAATATTCATACCAATCATGTTTCAAAAGCTTTGATGGCTTTATGGGGTATTGAAGAGGTAATTAAAATGTGTTATCAATTTATTCATATAGAAGGGGACTCAATGAATATCATTAATTGCCTTAAGGGCTTATCCCCATTTCCTAAAACATTTCATGAATCATCCATGATGCTAAATCCCTTCTCAAATAATTTAAAGGAGTTGTCATTGATCATGTTTATAGAGAAGGAAATAGTGGTGTCGATTACCTTGTAAATATTAGGGTCTATAGAAGTGATTACATCACCTAGCATGATGGCAAATTTATAAATGATGGCATTTGAATTGTCAAGAAGGAAAAGGGACTTGTCATTTAATGTCACGATGTTAAATTATTTTAAGTTTAGATTATAGGTTATGTGAATGGATTTCCACATGTGCAAATTCATCTCTTCCAAGATATGGCATGAGGGCCAGTCATCATGCCCTTTCACCCATTTCATGACTAATCATTGTTCTACATGATTTTATTTTCATATATTTCCTAATGCTTTTGAGAACACCTATAAAAATAACAACAAAGTTAAAGTGAATATGAGTGGTGATAGAGATTGTTTAAAAATAATTTCCTATTCTGACATATAGAAAAATGATCATATATGGAAAAAAATGGTTAAAGGGGGGCTAGCCCCATTCACAAAAAGGCTAGTGGGACATGACACATTGATCTTAAGGGATGTTACCCATAGTTGTAATGATCATGAGTTGAGAATGCATGGGTTAAAGATTCAAATAATAGAGGAGTTGATTAGGGAGACAACAGGAAAGGAATGCCATGAAGTGAAAGCAATCAAAGATAAGCACCATAAGGAGGAACTCATGTAGATTTTATTTAGGAAAGAGAAGGAGAAATACATTCCAAAAACTTTATCCAATAAAGGCTACATGCATGTTGATTTTCCAAGGAAATAGCCATAGTTATGTCTCCAAATAATAGGATACATCACTTTGGAAGGTAAACACACCATTCTCTACTCGCATCACTTCCTAATTTTGAACAATTTAAAGGGGCATCTCATCAGTATCCCCTTCTTTTTGTTGTAATCTTTGGAGGTTTTTGTTTTAAATTTTAAGAACCTTGTCATGGATCTTATCCACCAGGGCCTCATTTTTATATTGATAAAAAAGGGGGAACTAGTTTGATCTAAGAACATTTTTGAGGCTATTGATATTAGCAGTGATAAGGAGGAGTTAGAGGTGGAGGTAACTTAATCCTCAGATTCTGAAGAGAAGAATCAAGGAAAGCAATTAGGGGCTTCTAGTGCCTAGGTTCAGAATAATAAATTTGATCTTGGAAGCCCCTCTTTCACCTCTAAAGTAAATGTTTGCCTAGGCGATGATGCCAACAAGGGTGTTGAAGACTCACTTATAAAAATACATACTAAAATTTCAATCCAAAATCTCTTCTACGAAGAAATTTTGGAGGAATTCAAGGGGCTAAGTAATTTTCTTGGTTTTAACAAGTTTATGATGCATGATGGTAGGACCCCCAAGACCTACAACTATGATGAGGATTCTTTCTAGAAGGAAATTGGGGAGGAGGATGCCCATATTGTTGAGGATATCATAAAAGAATCCCCTCATGTGAATCTCAAAAAAAAGAAGCCAAAAAATGAGGAGGATCAATTCATTGATAGCCGTGTCAGAGGAAAATGTCATAAAAAAGATAATACAGTGACCAAGCAACTTGTTGCCTACTCTGAGTCAAAATAACTTTGGTTGTTCCCATTTGTTAGGGTTGGGTCCTTTTTGAGCTCTCGACTAGTTTTTGGCTGATGTTTAGTAGAAGTTAAGCTAGTCGTCAGGGTGTTTACCTTTATCCCACTTGGTATTTTGTTTTACTATCTCTCACTTTTCATTATTCTCTCTTTTGTACTGGGTCCAGGTCCCTTCAACCCATTTTTGCCTATCAAATAAAAAAATCACTATTGTAGCACATGCATATATTCATATAGATGTCATCATTAGAGATCATCAATAAACCAATATTAAAATTCTAAATCATAATCATAATAATCAAGGGAATGGAAAGGATGGTAAATCAATATGCCCCAATCTAATAATATTCTCCATTATTGATAGTAAATATCAATGAAAAAATA
Organism: Torreya grandis; assembly: GCA_037957365.1. Lineage (NCBI taxonomy): Eukaryota > Viridiplantae > Streptophyta > Pinopsida > Cupressales > Taxaceae > Torreya > Torreya grandis. Next base: position 2,999,651 of record JARHVA010000026.1, on the reverse strand, counting down.
ATAGCATACCCCATTGTTTATAAAACAAATTAAAATACATGTGGAAAGTGTTCAAGCCCATCATTATTTAATATATAAGATAGAAAAGTATTTGCATAAACAATATTCTTACCCCAAATATGATCCATCTATGCCTCAAAGTGTTATATAATTTTTTTTTAATTTTTTTTTTAAATATACTCAATCTAATACAATATCCTCAATCTAACTCATCTAATAAATAGATTCAATTTGATAAATTTTCTCAATTTGACTCACATAATCTATTATTGAAGAATTAATCTTATTTGGGCCCTTCCTAGCTTTATAGGCTTATCCTAAGTCTTAATTATATTATGTGTGTGAATTTTATATTTATAAATGTATTTTTTTCCTACCTTTATGAGGTATCACTCACCCCCATAATCCACTTATTGTATTTAGAGTTACTTGCATGTAACTTTCCCTTTCCCACATGGCACACACTTCCCTCTCTTTGTAAGGGACTAGGCTAAAAGTGTCACACACATAGGGGGTTTGTAAGGTCATAATGGGATTTTATTTAACTCCTATTTTCCTCCTCTATCTCTATAAAATATCCCTTCCTCTCCTCTTTTCCACACTAGAATTTGATAGCTCTCTCTCTTCTCTTGTGCTCTTGATTCAATATTGTACTTCTAGAGATTTTGGTTGCAAGCCTTCTAATAAGATTATGTGGTTTTTTATTTGATGCATTCAGTTTTCCACTTTAAAATCTTGTCTCAACTTGTGGTTTTCACCTTGATAGGTAACTTATCTTCTTTCTTATTTTCATTTTTACACTTTTAATGTTATTTATAATCATTCTTGGCATAAATCCTTTTGTGCTATCAGAACACTAGTTATTCAATGTTGTTGATGAACATTGTGTAGGGATCTCTTGGAGGAACTCGATTTTTCCATCTTCATTTTATTTTGTTTCTCTAACTTTTTTTTGCAAGTTCCTTAACAAATTTTTCCCCTAAACATTTCATTTTTCCTTAAGTTTTTATTAATTTTGTGGGGTACTAATTATCCATGTAGCAGGCCATCCAATCATAAGGCATTTTTGTGTTTGTTTACACCCTATTTATTTTATTAAAGTCATTATTTGTTATTATTCCTTAGTTTTTTTCTTTTGGTTACACTGTATCTTTTCCCATTATTTTCCATCGTAGCTTTGCACTCCTATTCTTGTTCTTTTGATCCTTTCTCCAACCTTTTTGGCATATGACTATTTATTGCATTTTTTATGGATTACATATGAAATTAAGGTTCATTCCTCTTATTATTTTCAATTTCAAAGTGTAAATCTCACAATAAACAAATCCACTTTGATCCTTGCTCGCCCTGCATATCTTTCAATACTTAGAACTATGGTTACACCTTTATTTTGGGCAGTTTCCTTAGTGTCATCTCTCTTACAGAACTAGATATATATTAAGGTGAAATACGTTTGTATTCACATTTAGCTTTGTGTAGTATTATTTTCTCTTATAATCCACTTTTTTTTGTAATTCTACCTTGTTTTCAGCTTTGTCTATCATTTTCTTTGGCATTGAATCTCAACTAGTTATTTACGCATCTTCAACTTTGCCTTTCGTATCACTCCTATTCTTATTCACCACTTGCGTGATTCCTCCTAGTACGTCTTGATTTCCACTTCAAGAGTCGTAATCTCTATGTTTTTTTTGGGCTTTGGACTAGCATTGGTTCTATGCATATTTGCATAGTATTCCTTTATTGTCACTTTTTTCTACTTTCACTATGGTTTTTCTGTACACAGCTTACTTATGTGTCAAATTATTCTTTGTGTTATTTCATTTAAAGCTTTGTGTTTATTTTTTTTTAGTTTTAATACACTCTATGACTTCATTATAATATATAAATATAATGCTTTACTCATGTTTTTTTAGTCATTGCAAGTGCATCTATCTTGGCTTTGCTCAATGTGGCATTCCCAATCTAATAAATTTTTATTTTGAACCACTTTAATTCTACCAAAAGTGATCTGAGAAATGGTGTTATTTTATCTATTTTTAGCCTGAGAGCATTATGTTTATTTATTTTTTCATCCTTTTGATTGGCATTTTGATTTTAAAGCATCCAATCATAAATGTGTTTGATTTATTCTACCCTTTGATTTTTTTTGGTTTCATTAAACAGTTTTTAAAAACCATTCAATATCCACATGGGTTTATTTAAAACACAATTACAATAAAACAAAAGGTAATTTTATTTCACAAATCCACGTAGCTTTAAAAAGTGAAAAATGGCACTAGTTAAAAAAAGTGCTCTAGGTTTTTACATTTTAAACTTTACTATTAGTTTTTTTGAAAGGTAAGACATTTCTTTTGTGGATGAAAATAAGTTTTTTTTAAAATGGATTTGGATATGATTATTTTTTTTAATCATTAAATTTAATTGAAAATTAAAGTTTTTAAAAAAATATTATTTTCTAAAACTTTAAATCTTTCAATTAAAAAGAATTTTTCATAGCATTTTTTGGCAAAATAATTGATGAATTTTTTTATGCCTTTATAAAATAATTTATTTTTTTCATCCCATTTTTTGGAAGTCATAACTTGCCTTCTTCATATTTTTTATTTTTTCAATCATGTGGATGCAAAAGAAAAATGAGGCTTTAATTCGTGATCTTAAAAAACAAATTATAAAAAAAAACAATGAAATTATTGTTTTACATTATCAACTTGAATGTAAAACTAAAACTATCCTTATTTTACAAACCTCACACAATGATAGATTAAGTGAAAAGTAAATACTTTTTGACTCTCTTAATGCTCAATTAACATCTATTAAAAATATGCAAACATGTAATATTATTTCTTCAACTTCTAAATAGTGTATTGCTTCGTCACTAAAGCAAACCATGTGGTATGTTCGTGATGACCTAGGTAAATGTGAAAATGGAATTATCACACGCATTTTTTTTTTAATCTAATGATCATTGTAAAGTTCTTGGTTTTGATGATTCAAATGTCTTTAAATTAAATTCAAAATCATATTGTCTTCCTCATTGAAGGACTTATCATGCAATTTCTTTTGAGTATACTACTTATAATGCTCATGTTTTGGTTAAAAATGCTAAACCTTGTGCATATTGTAGAAAACATGGGCATTGCATATCTAAATGTTGGAAATTACATCCATGCAAATCTTGTGGTAAATCCATGCACAATACATTACATTGTTGGAAAATGATTAAATCTCCTACCTCTAAGGGTAAAGTTGTTTAGATTTGTAAAGAAAAAGAATCTTCTAAAAACTTTGATATGTCTTCTTGTGATAATTATTCTAGTGCTTCACACATAATATCTTTTACAAGTGACACATCTTCTTTGTCTACGTTTTGAATAACTCATATCTTGTATGCATCTTTTTTTTTGTGGAAAAAGATATATTCTTTATTTAGATATTTTGTGACTAACTTATTTTCATGGAGGTATTTGCACTTTATGATGGAAGTTATCTTTGCTTAAAGTTTCCTAGTTGTACATCTAATTTTATTACATTATGTATGTAGATTGTATATTTGGCATATTGGTTACTTAACTTGAAATATTGGTATTAGCTTACTTATTTTGCAATTTTGTGGATCATTACTCTTTTAGTTGGTTTTTGTTCCATGTTGGATTGACCACTTTGTTCGAAGAGGATTTTTAGATATTTTTGATGATCAAACTTCTTTTATTATAACTTTTGATAGCACCTTATCCTCTTTCTTTTTTTAAAACTTTTTTAATTCCTCTTGAAAGAAATTTATATTAAGAGGGATTATTATGTAATTTCAACTCCTTTCTTTGTTTTTAAAATTTTCTCTCCACATTTGCAAGGCCAAATTAATCTTAAGGGGGAGTGTTGGATAATTAACCTTACTTGGGTCCTTCCTAGGTTTATAGACTTATCCTAAGTCTTAATTATTTGTGCATTTATTATATTAAAAAAAGTATTTTGTTCATACATTTATGAGGTGTCATTCACCTCCATAATCCACTTGATGGATTTAGAGTTACTTTCATGTAAATCTCCTTTTCCTACATGGCACACACATAGGGGGCTTGTAAGGTCATAATAGGATTTTATGTAACTCATAATTACTCAAGACACGATTTGACTTTGAACCAACACAAATAATAGGGACATAAGATGGAATAGAGAATTATCTAACATAACTGATGCATGATGTGACAAGAAATAAATAATGAACTCATATAACATGCAATATAGTGCACACAAATCATCATATAATGTAATAATAATCAACATAAAGTATGCATGAAGAAAACAATGATATTCCAAAAAATCAATTAATGTCATAATCTAGTATTTTAAAGTGTAATATCCATAATAAATATCACCCTAAAAATAATATACAATAAAAATTCATGTGTATAGTATACTATGTTTAATGGATCGGTATTGAAAGTTATAACTAGATAAGTGTGCCAATATGTCCCCCATATAGGCATACCCTTAATGTAAAAAGGTATCCTCTATGTGTAATTAATTTCATGCATCCATGTATCCATGTACCATATGTAACCTATATGTCAAGCATCCCACCCATGTATTTCATGAAAATCATGTGCATAGAAAATGGCTATGAAATTCACCATCCATATGATAAATAGAATCAATAAATCATGTAAACTAAAAAAATATGTCATATATACATCCTAGTTTTTAATTTTTTTTAGAATTTTATATATTTTTTGTTGTTCACTTTTTTAATATTTTTCATTTTTTTAATTTTTATTAACTTTTACAACTGTAAGATTAATTCTAAGGGATGCATAAATTCTAGTGAGGATTTGGTGATAGATTTCTTATCTCTATATATATAATCATATCAAATACCCACATGTCATCATTATTATATTCATTATGCCTATCATATTTTCATTTTCTCTTTCACTTTTATGCATATATATTATATTTTCTTCAACATTGTATGAGGGATCATGTGACATCTTATTAAATGATGTTAATTCACTTTTTCCTGGAATCTTTGATATTTTGGTTCTCATTATTTCCATCATGTAAAACATTGATGTATTACCTTCAAACATTAATTTAATACACTTATTTTGAGTATCAATTCTAACATGTATTTGTTCTAACCATTATTGTCCAAATGTAGCATGTAATTTTTCCTTAGTTCGCTTCACAAATATTAGTTTGTCCACAACCCTTATCCCCCAAGTATTTGGTAATGTAATATGACCTATTCTCCATCATAATGTATAATGTGTTATAACTAATCTATCATATGGCCCAGATTTTATGAAAATATGATAGGGATTGTATTTTCCCTTATTCTTCATCAAATTTAACTTCTTTATGATAATCACCCTAGATGAATACCTGAATATTCAATGACTCCATTTGTGGATACTGGTACACTTCAAACAATTTTTTCCTATGTTGGGTCTTGATATAAATTGACATTGATGCATTAATGTTAGGTTTCTTTTTATGTACATAGATAATCATGATTATTCCTTCATCCTTAAACTTTTAATTTTTTTTAAATACTAAAAACTAGATTTTTTGTATTTAGTTATTCTATGATAACCAAAATATTATCTCCCTTATTGATATTCTAATCAACCCATAAATCTATTTTGAGTTTAAGGTACAATGATAAAATTATTATCAATATTAATCTATGATATAATAATTCATTTTTTGAATTATTATCTCCCTTATCAAGATTCATCTAAAGGCAAAACTACCCTTGGGGTTGATGATACCAAGGGTGTTGAAGAATCCCTTATGAAATTCCATACAAAAATCATGATCCAAAATCCCCTCTATGGTGAAATTTCAGAGGTATTTCAGAGGTTAATTAATTTTTTTGATTCTAACAAGTTTGTTGTGAATGATGGTAGGACCCCTAAAACCCATAACTCTAATGAAGACTGTCTCCAAAAGGACATTGGGGAGGAGGACATCTAGATTATTGAGGATATTATTAAGGATTCCCCTCATGCAGACCTCAAAAGGAAGAATCTATAAAAATTGGATGAGCAATTTATCAATAGCCGTACTAGAGGAAAAATTCATAAGAAAGTTAATACTGTGGCTAAGCAACTAGTCACCTACTCTGAGTCAGAGTAACTTTGGTTATTCCTATTTGTTTGGGTTGGATATTTTTTGTGCTCTCGGTTAGTTTTTGGCTGATGAATAGAAGAAGTTAGGCTAGTTTTCAAGGTGTTTACCATTATCCCATTTGGTTTCTTTTTGTTTTTGTTCGTTTCTCATTCTACTTTCTTTTGTATAGGGTCCAGGTCCCTTCAACCTTTTTTAACCTATAAAATAAAAAATAATACTTCATTTATATTTTATACTATTTATTTATAGTATTATATTGTAAAGGTTCTATATCTAAGAATAATATATTTTTAATAATAGTTTTCATGGATATTGGATATTATTTATTGATGCATCATGCATTGTGCAGTGCCTATGCATGGTATACTTTACTAGTTACATGATTAATTTATGTTATTTATCATATACATGGTAGATTACATATCCATTTTCTTCACATCTATTATTCACATTATATACGAGTGGGATGCAAGACATACATGTTACAGATGACACATGGACATATATATGTGGGACATTGCTACACCCATGGGATATCTTTGTACATTACAAGCATGCCTATAGTGGGGGAATATTAGTACAATATATATGTTACATATTTTTATAACCATTCCATTTATCATATAGACCTACATAGACTAATTATACATCATTCTCTATTTTGTGTACTATTTATAGTGTTATATGTTATAGATAATGTACTTTTTGATTTGAAATGATGACATGATTGATTATGTATACTAGTTTTGATTTATTAATCCATGTTTGATGATTACAACTATTTCATTGTGTGACCATTGATGGATGTGACATTGAATTCTATTTTTTATGATTCTATAAGTGCATAAATTATGTGTTGTCATGTCATGTGTCAATTTTTGTGAGGATCCTCTAGTCCATGTCAAATCCATTTTATCCATGTCTAGTTATAGTTAAATTAGGTCTTTATTTCTTGTGTGCATCTTAATCATGAAATTGTATGCATATCTAAATGATTGCTAAGCTTTTAGTGTCATTATTATTATCACACATTAATTTACTTATGTGTGATGCCATGGTTACTATCATGTATATTTATAATGTTTTATTAATGGGTGCTTATATAAATAATTATTATTACTATGATGATTAATATTATATGCCTAATTTATGTATCCACTTGATGTGACACTTTTATGCCTTTTTAGTTACAGGTTTAATTTGTGTGTGAATGATAAAATATTTATATCATGACATTATATAATCATGTTAGCACACATGCTCTACATGTTTACATATTGTATATATAAAATGATGTGTATAACTACGTATTTTAAAATGAGTTATTCTCAGGCTTCATCCCTCACCTTAAAAGGGTGGCATACTAATGGACTTGTCATAGATATTAAAGCCTTCAAAAATAAAAATACATATTATGGACTAGATTATGATTAAAATGGGGTACATTATGATTCAAAATGGGACAAATCGATATATTCACAAATATGCATGGCATATGTGTGGAATTTTACATTATCATTATAAGCATGTGAAAAATTATATGAGACATATTACATGGATTAGATTGAATAAATTTATTAGGTTACATGGGTCATATTGAGAATATTATCATATTTATCAAATTAGATGAGAGTGAAAAAAATATTAAAGCATTCTATATCACATTTGGGTAAATATGGATCATATTTATGGTCATGGATGTTTTTTGTGCATGTCATTTTCTAGTTTTATTAATTATGGGAATTATATTACTACATAATAAATTTTAATCTAAAATGCATATGTATAAATTAATTTATATTTTTCATATTTACATACAAACACTATATGGAATTCCACCTTTTAACATATGATCCTTTTACTAGGATCCACCTTGGCATGCAAACCTTGTACAATTTATAAACAATAATTATGATGATATTTTAAGTATTGTGGTTAAGGTCTCTTTGAATCTCAACTACTAACACTTATTAGTCTCCAATGATAGTTGATGCATATTGTTCTCAACCCATGGTTTCAAACAATGGAATCTACTTGAGGAATAATCACCCCATTCTCTAATAACTCCATAGGGTATCTTGGCTCGTGTATTCATAGGTTTATTCTTTCCTTCATTTTTTCAATTTAAAATATTTCAATGATATATATTGTTTTATATTTTCTATCATGGGTTCACATTTATTTCTACAAGTTTCATTGTAGGTTTCACATGGAAAATGTTATATATTTAGGGCATACTTGAAGACACAAAATATATTTATACTTAGGTACCAAAAATATTATTTTATCCTTTTAATCTAGGATTTTCAATACTAGACCAAAAGGGGGTCATTTTTAAACTCATAAATTTTTTATTATATAGTTGATATTTTATTTTTTATGTATATTTAACACACATGACTTGTGCCTACACATTTCAATCTTGTTCACACTCTTTCCTAACCATTCACCTATTTATATACTTGTCCTTCCTAATTTAATATCATTTATATAAAATATATACCTAAGTTGTGCCAAAATAAGATACTATATTATATATACTATCACCATATTACAAATTCTTATTTTCTCTATCTTATATAGTGAAATAAAAAGTTGTGCATTTTCATGTACCAGGAAATTTTGTCTTCACAAGTAGTATCTCAAGTTTTCCAAATAACTATTTTTTGAAATTAAATCCCTCCATTGGGTTAGCCTACATGTTTTAAATTTTAATTATGGTGAATTACACAATAATTCACCTATTTATACACATCAATTCTAAGGCTAATCCTATCTAGCTCTTACTTGGTCACTACTTGGAAAATTAATTGCACAATTAGAAATATATTTACGCATCCTTGATGTACTATCATAAATATTACAAATATAAAAATACCTCAAATTAATAATTCATATACCAAGTATGGACACCTAAAACAAGATCAAATTTGTATACTATTAAGTGTCAAAAGCCAAAGAGTTGCATTGCATTCTAGCGGGTCACTACTAAGCACACATATACATAGGTGGGATAATATGTGTGGCTTAATCCCTCCTCAAATTATTTAAATATGTTAAATACTCAACCATTAAAAAACATGTGGTTTGGGTTATCCAAATCATTTTTATCACCTTTTTCTAGTTTAATAAAGTTTCAAAAATAGATTTAGGATTTCAGGGCAAAGAGGAAAAAATATGAAGTTACGAATATGACCAATAGAAAAAAATCATTTAGAACTAATCTTGACAAGTAAATGCATTAATTTATTCTATAATAGAATAAAAAGGCCTATAGAGATATTTTTTGTATATAGTGGGCATATTTGGTTGCCATAAATGTTTGAGTCCTATCAAAAACATCCTAGTATATTTTGATATTATGTTTCCTGAGTGAAGTGTTCACATATCCATTGCAGACTATTTATAATGATTGTGCATAGATAATGGGAATAATATAATAGAAACAAGCTAAGTATCTTATCCTCTTGTCATTTTATAAACAATAAACTCAATAACAATCTACCTTTTATATTCATATCTACATAGTGAATGATATGTCTTATCTAATCTAAATATTCAATCATTTGAATTTTTTATACCACTAAATCAAAAATAAGTTAAAACACTTTGCCTCAAAACCATAATACTAATCTCAACATATTATTGACTTGGAAAAAGGGGTTATAAATATGGGTTAGTCAGCCCCAACCATTCACAACTAGGTTATTAAGCATTTCCTATGTTTTATTAATCCAAATAGGGCTCAACTCATGTGTAGTAATCCCACATAGGTGTGTGTGTACACCATTATGATCATGTTATAATTAAATGTAATGCTTAGATTTTAAAACTTGAAAACATATAAATTTTGACCTATGTTTATGTTTATACATGGATCTAAGGATACTTATTTGAGGGGTTTTAGGATATGTGTGTTTGTTTAGTAATGTATTAAGAGATAAATAATTGATTCATCAATGTGATTGCTAATTACAGATTGAAAGACCAAGTTAGTATTACCTTAGACTTTGATTTATTTCATACATGACTATTTGATGTTTCCCATTATTACTGACATAAATGAAATGTGTCTAGGCCAACCTAATGGATATAATTATTTTTGAAAAGTATCCATTAAGGTTTCTTAGAAACTTCTAACATAGGAATACACCTAAATTAAATTACAAGCATCTTCATGTTATCATTATTATTTCAAGAGGTAAACATAGTTATCTGAGATATGATGGCATTCTACTTAGGATTATGAAGTGTTATCGCATAGACTAGATTTATCCTAAATATGTGTAGTTAGTAAAGTCAATTTCCAAGATGATAAATGGATAAATGGATGGAGAAAAGTTTTCACAAGATTCAAATGTATACACAAAGTCTCAATATATAAAAGTGTTCCAAATTTGATGTTTATAAAGTTCCTAATAAAAAATGTAGATGTATATAGATACATATCATATTTATGTACCAATAATAGAGGTCTTACATATGCATTTTATGCATGTGCTTCTCATGGTACCTTGTGAGATGAATGAAAGATATATATGTTATATATGATAAATGGTTTATAAATGTTTTGAAACTAATTTACATTTCACCCTTTGAAACTCTCATATTTGAGGCATGCCTATCTTGGTGGCATATTTTTAGTGGATCTCAGGTTCTATCCATCCTACTTTTCATTTATCATATATAGCTACTTATAATAACTATACACATCTTGATCTTTCTTACATCATATATATTATGTTACATGTATTTAATGTGCTAGCTTCATGTTTGTTCTTGTACTTATTTATTCTTCCATGTGTCAATTGTTAGCATATTTTCCTATGTTTTCAATATGTCACCCTTTAATTCTAATTTAATTTCCTTGATTGCTTGTGGGTCATATTTCTTGCTTAATGCTTACATATACTATGTATGGTTACATGACTTTATGTGATTTCATTCCATGTACTGTGTGATGTATTATGTTTGGTGGAATTTTACATATCATACATGATATTACTTGAGGTATTATATGCATGTTGCCTATGTCACCATGGTATTTAACATGTATCTATTAGAGCATATTACTACTATCATGTTTGTGCTTCATTATTATATCTAGCCCTCCTAGGGGAACATTTATATATTAGGGCATGTCATTTGTTCCTCTCCTTTTGTATCTTATTACATCACCATGGGGTGAATAATACCCACACACTCTTTATGAGCCTCATTCATATCTTACACACATAGTTTGATATACATATGTGCCTATTGATATTTCATTACTTATATCAGATATCACATTACCCTACATACACCTAGTCATATGGTATAGTTACTATATTAGAGAATATATCTCTACATCTAGACCATATTGTGGCATATTATTTTCCCCTCTTCACTAAGATTTATCATGGCATATCACTCTTACTAATTCATATCATCTTAACCTTACATGGATCACCTATGTGTATTTCATCCTCACATGGATCGTATATTCTTATCTAACCTTACATGATATTTTTATATGGTTACATACATGTCAAAAATGTACTTTAAATTAATATAAAAAAATATGATTACTTTTCTATGTTTTTTTTTATCGATATTCAAAGGAAAAATTGGGTCCCTAAGCCCATAAACATAGTACTCAAAAATCAAAATTGCCTGGCTTGGAAAAATAACCATCAAGGCATTTAGCAAAAAAAAATGTAACAAATAATACTTTTATACCTAATAAAAAAACATATTCAAATTATTAATCCACCTTATTCCATTTTCCATTAGAGCTTTAGGTCTGAATAGAAGGATTTGAAAAGAGACAGCCTTTCTTTCTATTTCTAATCACTTTCGATTCTTCTAAATTACTTAACTTATCTGAAACCTCACTTTCCAGATCATCCACCTTTTTACTATTACATTTATCCACTTTGTTCTTAATTTTTAGATCCCTTCCTTTCTTTTAAATAGATCCAACATTCTTGGAATTTGTAGAGGAGAGCACAACTATTTTTTTACTATTTTTAAAAATCTTTTCAGTAAAAGATTTTGCAATATTACTAGAATTCAATCTATGATTCTAATTGGAAGAATTGTCATAAAATATTCTTTATTATCCTTCTCCAAAAAGAAAAAAATCTCTTAGATTTGGGATAAGAAGCTAAAATGTGACTCACTTGAAAGCAATTTCTACATCTAAAAGGTATACCTTCAAAGTCAATGGATTGAGACCAACACTTCTCTTTTACTTTTAATTTGATCATCTCAGGTAAAAATTTTGAGATATCTAAACAAACTAATATTTTTGATAAATTCATCCTGTAAAATTAAGAAAAGAAGAATCATTTTCTAATAATTCCCCCAAAGATTTACTGATAACTATAAGCTCATGTTTGTTCTAGAACTGAAGAGGAAGATATGACAGTCTTATCCAAATTGGTCAAATAAAAATATTTTCCATTAAAGGGTTAAAATCAAGAAACCATGATTTAAACAAGAGAAGGTGATTATCAAAATTCCAAGATTTAGCTTAAAGGATTTTATTCTGATTAATCAAATCATCAAAAGCTACAATAAAAAATCCTCTAACATAGGGGTAAATTTCCATATCACCTATCAAAAATAGTTGCTAGGATAGTGAAATCCATTTATGCAGAGTCAAGAAGGATGGCCAAAACCTATCAAAATGTAAAATCAAGGTCCTCTCCATAAACCATGCTTCGCATTCAATAGTCTCCTTTAATGCTTTATCCTTGAAATTTAACACTAATGGATTTAAAACCTTAGATTGATCCAAATTGACATTTTTTGAAGAAGCCCTAACCTCCAAAACTAACCTATCAAGTGGATATTGTATGTCTTCTAGGAGTCTTTTACCATAACTCCCATCTTCCTCAAAAACCATAAGTGATGGCTACATAAAAGGATAGAAAACCTCTCCTTTTAATGGCTCTATGATCTTCCCTTATTCATCCCTAACCCAAAAATATCTTGGCATCAACCCCTTTGATGTGTATTCTCTATAAATCATCATCTTCCCACCATGAATGAAAAAGTAAAATCCATAAAAGACACAAGAAAATGATGAGGTAAAATTTGATGCAGGACCAAGCCCACAGACTGTCATCACTGAAGAATCACTTAAGCATTCATGATTAATTTTATATGTTACCCATGGCACATTAAATTATTTTATTTTTAAATGAGTGATTTATAATACCAACTATTGATAAATTATTTTCCCAAGCTCTATTTCTTCACTAGTTTAATTTTCCTTATGAAAATTGGTCTAGATCAAGCTTTAAATACTTATCTATTGATAAAGGAATGTTATTAAAACTAAAAATTTAAATAATTGGGTCACCTCAATATTTAAATAAGTATATTATTTATTTGAATGGAAAATCTATGAGAGCAAAGTAAATCCTAGGCTATATTTAAGAGCTAGCTCATGTTGTATAAAAGCCTCTTGGAATGAAAATAACAAGCTATGGAAAAGTAAAATGGAGCCAACAATCATGTAAATGTATAAAATAAAATATTATTTTCTATTATATACACATAAGTATCTAAATTCAAAACAAATGTGGGATAAGTATTTAAGGAAACATGGGCACCATGCAAACAACTAAATAATATTGTTTGAGCCACTAAAAATCAAAAGGAAGTTATGGTAGGGCACAAATTGTAGAATTTTATTCAATTATCCCTTAGTTTTTGAAGTGGGAAGATGAAAATTATTGCCTCTTTTATCATGCCCAAAATATTCATCCAAGAAAACCCTATAAAGCAATGTACAATTTTTTTTATTAAATAATTTATTCATTTATTTATTATTACCCCACAACATATATTACAAAGTAAGTGTGATGAAAAAATAAGTAACTAACATATCTTAAAACATTATGAAAATGTATCAGATTTAATTAAGCACATGAGGTATTTGATCACCTTTTTAAGTATCATAATGTTAATTAATTTATGAAGCATTTGAGACTGGATTCAATTTAATTTCATTATCAAGTTGAATAATAATGTGTTGTGTATGTTTTATAAGTATATAATCCCACACTAATTATTTTAATAATAGTGATGTGCACACATCTCTAAGAGAAGGATATACCCTAAAAAGGGTCTTTGAATTTGTCACACAACATGGAGACTCAATTTAACAATCACCTATCATTATTTTCACAAAGAGAAACATGCAATCAATAATAAATATGTGAGAGATAAAATGTCTCTTTTATCTATATCTATTTTCCATTACTTCAAGCATATGTAGATAATTTATCAATATCCTTAAATCAATAATTAATAAATTGATGTTACATGTTATATTATATATGGTTTCCACACCATAAAAATCATAAAATAAGGTCTCATTACAATACATCAATTTAACAGCTCACACATATAGGAGGGGTGTTGCTCTACTATAATAAATGTAAAGGTTATTGAATGATATCTCATAACATGCATTGAAAAGTGTATATATTACTTAATAATTATATTACACAAATTTTATTTAATTTCTATATTGGCAATCATTTCAAAATAATCCCAGCCTAACTCGAGTATTGGAGAGAAGGCAACCCTAGCCTAGCCTAAGATCTAAGACCTAATGCCTTGCTCCACTCTGATAAGCTACATATCATATCCTCATAATTGGGGTCAATTTTAGTTCTCCATTTTTTTAGTGAACTATATCCTCCATGAGACATCATATCAAATATTTTAGAGGTATAATCCAATATAAGAGATAAAACTATTGAAATACTAGTAAGTTTCCCTAAGCTCTTGACATGTAACACTAAAACCCTAGTTATTTGATTTCAAAATCTATAAACAATCATTTTTATTTTTTTATGTTATTAGGAGCACAATATAAGACACTCTAGCATCATATTATCATTTCACCCAAATAAAAGTACCATATCACACTAGTAAGCTGTCAATAATTAGGGGTCACTCTTCCTCCAAGAGAGTTTTCATCAAAGATAGACTAATTTATCTATATGCACATTTATAAACTTAACATATTAAAAAATAGAGCCACCATCCAATTATATTATTACTTCCACACACTATTTATACTTACATCTTACATAATGATTAAAATAGGGAAGTGTGTTGAGTACTCAAGGGAAAACATCCTAAATGTGTATCACTATTGTCCACCCTCACTCCGTGAGTTTCCTATAAATTGGATTATTCACACTTAAATAATAATAATTGTGGATATTTATTTTTCTTATTTTATTAAACTTAGTTTTGTCCCTTACTACAAATGCAATCAGCCTTTGCCATTCAGCCTCACAAATATCACTTTATTAGCTACCCTTGTGAGTAACAATATGGCTACTAACTATCCCACATCAAATTAGACCTTATAAAGAGTTAAGAAGATAAAAATTTACATACATAATTATGGAGAGTTTATACTGCTAAATTTTTATCAAATTAATACAATTTTTACTTCAAAACACCCTTAACTCTATCATTATCAATTATATTTCCTAGACCTAACATAGAACTACTAAAACACTAGCTACATAAATAATGTTTAAAGTTAATAATTATAACTAATGATTAAATTAATTTCATATCTTAAAAATAGTATATAAAAATTATCAACCAATTTTATTTATGAAATTATGTACTAAATAATTCACAAAAGTAAATGACAATTACAAATAATTTTTTGTACATAAATTCTAGGCTAGTAAAATTTAAATGATGTGAGATATAAATTATGTAGTAGAATTGATCAATAATTTATTTTATGACATTAATTAATTTATTATATTATAAATAACATAAATAGGTCACCAAAATATTTATCTATAAATCAAACACTAAATAGTTGTGGAATTAAACAATAGTTTCAAAACAAACTTTTTCACACCAATTCCAAGTTGAAAAACTGCAAACCAAAACATCATTAAATAAATTTCCCAAGAAAGTAATAAATAATTTTAAAAGTTTTATCATACTTTATAATATAATTAATTTTAAAATGTAGCTTCAGGTAATTTTTTGTGGAAGTATGCTATAAAAATATTTATCATTTGAGAATACCTTTTATAAGTTTAAAATGCACTAAAAATTACCTATGAAACTAGTTTTAGAATTTGATCAATTATAATAGTAAAATCCAATAATTAATTTATTTTACTATTGAACTCATAATTTTAATTCATTTAAAAATTATTTTAATTATTAAACTTGATAAATTTATTTTTTGAATATTTATTTCACATCAATTCCAAACTGACTTTTATGAGTTAGAAAAACACTCACAAAATGCTTATAAAAATTATTTTCAAATATAACCCATTTCAGTTCCAATTATAGGTAATAAAATTATTTAATCGTCAATCTGATAATTATAATCCATTTAAAAGGTAGTTCAAATTCCCAATTTTGTAAATTTCAATAATGGATTTATATTTTATTTAAATTATAGGTTACTTTCATTAGCCTTATTAAAAGAAAAATTACACTTATTTGCAAGTAGAAAACTTGTTTGAATAACTATCTAGTTTCTAGGCTAAGGAAGGAGTATTAAAACACTAAAACTCTAAAAAAAATTATTGTTTTCGGGTTTAAGGTTTTTTCCTTTCACTTAGTCCAAACATTGATGCGACATCCACTTTCATAAAAAACCTGATAATTTAAAATTAAAAATGTTGGATTAGAAATATATATTTTATTTTATTTAAAAAAAAGGATAACTAATGTAAGTATATCAAATCCATTAACAAATATGAATGGGACTTGATCAATTCTAAGGTTATCTTCTAGGTTTTTAGGTTAATTTATCTAATGTCCTACTAGCGCACATAAGGGTCCTTAAGTACTAATTTATATTAAAGGTATCTATTTGTCTTAAGTCATGTGTCAATTAGAAAAAAATCACTAAAGTTAAAATAAATAACTTAATAATTTTCCATAAAAATATTTCAAGAACCCATGAAAAGTGCACCCTTATAATGTCTTATTTAATTTAAATTCTAATATAAAATTGTTAGGCTAAGTTTTTGTTGATATTTTTTAGACAAAAATATAAAAACATATTGTACCCTAAGGGAGACCCAATAATTTTTTGGGAAAGAGCTTTAAAGTGACTAAGAAAACTTTCTCATTTACCTAACAAAAACTAGAGATTTGGGTGCAATTTGTAACTTGCAAAATTGTAAAGTAAACCCAAAACTCCACTTCTTGATTTTCATATACTTAGTGGAAACCAGATATTTGAGTGCAATTTGAAATTTGAAAAGTTTCAAAGTATATCCAAACCTCCAATTCCTACTTACCCTATACCCGATGGAAATCAGAACTCTGGTTGCACTTTGTAACTTTGGAAATTATAAAATGTAACCAGAACCCTACCTTCCACTCTCACCTAATACTCATGGAAATTGAAACTATGATTGCACTTTACAAATTTATAAAGTACAACTCAATTTTAACTTTATTCCATTCACCATACCAATGGAAATCAAAACTATGATTGCACTTTACAACTTTACAAAGTTACAAAGTGCAACTCAATTTCCACTTTTTGCACTTCCTCCCTATCCATCAAAAACTGGAAATTCTTCTACACTTTACAACTTTTCAAAGTTGTAAAGTGTAAACAAAGTCTTGATACCCACTTCCATGGCACCAAGTCACTGGTAGAAAGTAGAGATACAAACACAAATCATAATTTTGTAAATTTAAAAAATTTCATGACAATTCTAAAACCCCACTTTTCCATTGTTTACCTAACCACCACCCTATTTATCATTAAATGCAAAGTTTTATTAACAAATTAGGTTTTTTGAGGTCATTATTAATAACTTCAAATTAAATTTAGAGTTTCATGCCAAGAAGCTACAAACTATATTCCCAATAAATTCCAAGTAACACCACACACCCAAATCTACCATTGTCATCCCCTACACATGCAAACAATGATATTCCTATAGAGCATCACGTATTTCCTTTAATCCTTTAAATTTATTTTCTACATAAAATATAATCTTTAATCTATAAATATATAAGGTTTTAGCTATGAAAATATAGAGTTTTACCATTATTATTGAATTTTTCCTCATTTCCTTATTTGTAATTCTATAAAGCTTGTTAAAAATGATCCAATCATTTACCATTCATAGTATAAATCTAGGGTTTATAAAAATATTAAATTTTGAATATTCCCTAAAGATTTTCCACATAAAATCTAGTGGAAACCCCTCTTGATTTTCTAAGATCAAACCCCACTGAGATCCTAGTTGTTAAAACACATACAAAACCCTAATGGAGATTTCCTTTGTCTTGACAACTCCAAGTTCCCACCAAAATACTCTACCAGAACTTTCATCAAACTTTGTAAGTGAAAATTACAAATCAAAACCCCATCAAATACTTTAGCTTTAATTACACATTATATCTCCATTATATTTTTTAGCTACAATTTCAAGTCTAAACCCCACCAACTTTGTAGTTGGTTTTCCCATGCCAATTTTCATAGAATACATATCTAGAAAGGAAATTAAGTTCAAGTTAAAGGGACCTAGTGTCCTATCTAGCTTGGACTCAAATACAAATGAGATCACTGACATAGATCTATGTCACATACACCTACCAGATTTATAGAACATAATAAATGTAAAATTCAAGAATGATTGGATTCAAATAATTTATGATAGAGGATTTCCATAGGTATCATCTTTCCCACTATTAGTATAGATACCTGAGCTAGTACTCATAATAGAAAAACACTTTGATGTTGAGAATAGGGAGATGGTGAATGACAAAGGAGAGAAGATTCTGAATCTAGACCTTGATTTCATTTACACCATGTTCCTAATTATAGAATATCAAATCTATTTATATATAACCCCTAACTCTTCCCAAAATTTATATCAAGATAATAATGCAATATGTCTAAGGGTGTTAAACAAATAATTGATAAAAACCTCTAGACCTACATCCACAAGAATGCCTAAAACCCTAGCTAGAATAGACTTCAAAGATGAATTAGGTGACATTATCATACTCTTGAATATATTTAAAAGGAACCCATATTCTAATAATTATCAAGATTGGATATACCAGTATATCTGGGTGATCCATCAAAATAAATAGTACATCCTTTAGGCCTAGTTGATTTCTAACTCCATTCAAAAATAGTTGATGGAGGTCAAAACTATAAAAAAGATTTATATGACCTCATACCTAGTCTATATATTATCAAAAGGTATGTCATTCCTAGGATTGAATACAGTGCCTAACCAAGTCAACAAGATCTTTAACTACTACCCTGACCTCACCCTTGAGGCAAGCAAACAACATTTTAGAAGGGTTAATGATTCTTTCATATACTACATCATAATTATGTTTGAAAAAGAGCTATAAAATATAAGATTTTATGATACTAAAACATCTAAAATCATAAATTTAGGGTCATATTTCATTTAGTTCCCAACATATTCATACATCAAAGTTGGTGGTTTCAATGGGTGTCCTTACACCCTTCCTAGGTATGTAAGCAACAAATGGGCTCTAATGGAATTAGTGAGGCAACTTATGGAAACCCATAAGTTTTTATCAATCAAACATAAGTCAAGGATCCACTTCCCTATTAGTATAGGAAGACACACCTACCCTTCCCTATCAAACTCCAAATGTTTGGATGTCATGATGACTTAAATGACTTTAAGAACTCTCGATGCAAGGCCATTCTATGATCTAACTAGCCATATTACTAGTATAGTGGGTGCCACCACATATTCCCACATTCCCTTTTATGAATATTACTAGGAAAATATGTAAGATGAATAGGAATTAATGTTGAGATATTATTCTAGAATGACCCTAAAACAAAGAAAAACCTATAACATGGCACCAGTCCCTAAGGATTTGAAAGATGACAAGTCACTAATTGATAGGGTGTGTTATGATAATAAAATTTATCTCCAACCTCTTCCACTGGTCATGTGGTATATACTTGAATCTTTTTCATTGATGGAAAGGACAAACTAGGTTATAAACAGAACAACAAACTAGCTAAGGAGCAAAGGGGTCAAGATAACCAAAGAGACCCTAAGTATTAGTGACAAGTTGAGAGAAATGAAAGGAGAAGGGTGTAGTGAAATCAGTAGCAGAGGGTCCCAAAAGTGAGAACCCAAGAAAACTAGGTCAGACAAGACAATGTTGTGACATAAGTGACATAATAAGCAAAAGGCAAAAAGGAGTACCTTCTAATAGCCAAGAGATAGCAACAAAATTGATGGATTAACCAATGTTCAACTTTTATAGAGGACACAACTGTCTATTCAACTATTACAAATAGTCCCCCCTCCTATCTCCACTATTCAACCAACCATATCACTCCCTCTATCCACTGCCCAGTCAGCTCAAATAGCTACCCCTATTCATCTCAAGAAATTACCCATCCAGTATAAGTAATTAGCACATTCACCTAACCAACTTGTACAAGTATCTCCTTTGGTAATAAGATAATCAACATAATTGGATACTAAAAATCCACCTTTAGCTTCCTCTTCTACTATCTATTCCACTTCATCCTCGATATCCACCACCACTCCATTAATCAATAATAACACCTAACAATACATAGCTATAGATTCAATCATCTTAACTATAATCCCACTAGCCATCTCCAACCATTAGGATAAATACCACTTCATTTTTCATGTTCCATCATACTCCCCATTTCATCTACTCTAAGTGTTCCCACTATTTTGATTGATTTATGTTGCTGCCTTGGATTCTCACACTTCCATAGGTTCCCCTTTTCCAACTACCTATGCCTACCTTTCCACTCTATGTAACTCCTAGCTTCCACACCCATGGTAAGCACATTTATAACCACTTCACCCATTTAAGTACCCATTTCTTACACTCCCATACTAACCCAAGACCCCACAAAATGGGTGGAGATAGAAGGACCCACTGATACAACTATGGATTACTAAACCCACAAATGGGAAAGAGATATCCAAATCATCAACCAAGGATTTAATGGCAATAATATAAGTGATAGACATAAGCACTTGTCATAGTAACCACCAATGTAGTAGCTTTAGTTATCATATTCGTATAGATGATAGTGTTATATATTCATAGGTTTGAAACTCCAAACTAGGCTATCATAATTGATAATGAGGAAGAAGTGGAAACAAATGGTGTCTCCCAACACTCTAGAACTTTAGTCTTTTAGATGCATCTAAAAGATCAAAGATAGGCCTTAGGACCATATCTTTAAAATATCATATGATGTAGTGGGGGAAAGATATGTGGAAATAACAGTCCCCCCACCAGACAAATAAAAGAAATTTCTAGCGGTAGGAGATTATTAAATATCTAAAGTGCACTTGGTTCATCTAATAAGAGAAGGACTAAAGCATGATTTTTAGTTAAGTATCATCTCTCTTTTTTAGAAGATCGATAAATTTATAAGGTCACTAAAGATGAAATGAAGAATAAGGTTTAGCAACTCACAAATACTTTGAGGAAGTTCATCGAACCATTAGCCTAGCCAACTCAATATCTTGATCAATTCCTTGATAAAGAAACATTTGAAGTAATGACAGAGATTGATACCATGGAAAGGGCCATAAAATATTGGGCTAATGAACTCATAACAAAAATAAATAGAGTGATAGAGCTAGTAGTGGACTATTACAAAACTCTAAAGGATGATCATGCATCTTTGAAACTAGAGATAAGAAAATATGAGGAATACATTGAAAGATTGAATCTATTCTTTCTAAAATTTTAGGCTATTGACCTAATTTAGATCGACACCCTCATATCAAACAAGCTATTGAAGAATTATATAGAGCATAAAGAGTTAGATAGGGCAGCCCATTTCAAAATCAGGATACTCATTAAGAGTATTAATAAGGTCAAAGGTATATGTGACAAAGCCACAAATATAATTTATGACATTGAAGATTTACTTGGTAAATTGTCACATGAAGCAATGGACCATCAAGATCAACCCCTTCTTTTTCAAGAGATTCAATACAAGTTCAAGGAGGTAATCAAGAGAGAATCAACATGGGATACAATCTTCAACTTGAGTTCAATCCACTAATTTATCAGGTATCATAATACACTAGATTAGATGGGAAAAGACACTTAAGTCTATAGAGCTACATCTAGGGAACTATTTGAAGTGGTATCAAAATGTGAGATCAGCAACCTTTAAACCCTTGGTCTTGACAAAGAATGCCTTCAAGAGATGTTTAATAACTTTGATGCTTATATCAAGAAGAAATAAGCAAAAAAGGTCAAGGATTATTCAGAGGTCATGGTTGTGGATTAATATTTTTAATTAAATACACTTTTAGAATTAAATTTTTTATTGTAAGAAACATTGTAAAGTTGCAAGTTGTAAATTATAACTATCATTTTGAGAAAGATCCACTTGTAATTTATAATTATCTTTTTATTATGATTTAATTTTTAAAAGTGAAACTTGTAATTTACACTTTTCCTTTCGACAAAATTTGAATAGCTTCATTTGCAAAAACTTGTATTGTAATTTACACTTTCCTTTTTTCAAGATGAATGACTTAAAAAGTTGTAAAATTTTTCACTTCAAATTACAAATTAGGTTTTGCAAGTTATAACCTACAATATCTAAAAGCATTCAATGTTTGCCAATCAATGGTTCATTTGGGCACCTCATTCCTTGAGATAGATAATAGTAGCATAACTCAAAGAAGAAAGGGTTTGACTAGAAGATTTCAATGGATTTCTATACTCCTCCAGAACTTGTTGAAGTGCCCAGTAGTTTCATGCTTCTTTCCAATTTTCTACTCCACTAAGGCTGCCTTTACAAGTTGAAGAGGAGGATGTTTTCATGAAGTTTCCTAGATTTTCTTGCTTTATAACTAGGCGTAAGGATTTTTTAACCTCCTCTATTTTAAGAGAGTATTTTGTATAAATATGGGTACCCCAACATAACCCATCTATCTTTTTATTGTTAGAGAAATTGTTCTACATTTTGAAGAGTTGATCTACATCTTGTAACCTAGAGAAAGTTAATAGACTGAATTTTTTCCTTCCTTGTGTTGTGTTTTCTTTGTGTATGTATGGCTATTTTTTAATTTTGTGAATGCTCTAATTCTTATTTTAATCATATAGATTCATTTATGGTATTATTTATGCCCTTTTGAAAGCATATTGATGAAAAATATAGGAAAAATGTTCCTTATTTGATAAAAGGTTCAAAATTACTTTTCTTTTCATATTTGTGCAAGATTTTGTTTTCATAAACTCAACCTATTAAACATTCAACTGTGTTTAAATAAATCAAGCATTAATTTACACTATACTATTTGGTGAAATCACCATTTTATAGTTTTTTACACATTTTGAAACTATTTACCTCACAAGTCAAACCCTAATTAGGATAAATATCACTAAGAGGTAGTAGTTTGATGTGAACTAAGCATAGACTAGTTACACTAAGCCTATTAAAAGTAAGTTGGCCTTATCCAAAGTTTCACCTCAATTCACCAAGGTTTCATAGCTTGGAGGTGATCCCATTGTGTCATTAGATTTTCCATGTGTTGCAACTCACGTTACTCAAAATACTACAAATACATAAACTAGTGCAAAATCTAATTGATAACAATTGTTTGGCATGCCTAGTGGGACCCAAAGATCATGGCTAAGAGAATATTTATATTCATACCAAGCATTGTATGAGATTTATATACATTTCAAAATCACCTAGTGGCTCCACTAGCTTATAAATTCAATAAATCCAAGTTTATGTATGCCAAAGATATAAATAAGATCATCTACTAAAGTTGAGAGGATTGAATTGTAAAAACTGTTATTTCCATATTTAAAAAAATCAAGATTAGTTATACATTATACTAGAATAAATCCTAAAAAAATTTATACATCTCTCAAAAATACCCACAATTATCTCATACCTCCAATGATGTCCCTAAAAATAAAAAATAAATAGCATTCAATTTAGGCAACCCACTTATGTTGGCCCAGTATGATGCTATACCCACTTCGGCTCTAAAAAGCCTTCCATTATTTATTGGTGAAACTTCCACTACTCCCATTGAAAATATATAGGATATTGATAACATCTATTCAATTCATAACATATCATAAGAAAATATTTCTATCAGACTTCTTGCCTCCTCATTTAAGGGTAAAGCCTTATAATGGTATAAAATGTTTCTTCCCAATTCCATCCATGTTTAGGATGATCTAGGGTCTTCCTTATGCATATAGTTTGAGGATAAGAGTGACAACCTCTCACTATTTGAACAACTAACCACTATTAAACAATCTCCTCGTAAATTTATGAGTGAATTTAATTTTTGCTTCCAAAAGATGTAGAATAGAATCTAGTGTTGGTCAAGCCAACCCTGAATAATGTTTTTTTATATTATTTGAGAGATTTAAATTATGATATAGCTATAATGACTCAGTCAATGGGTGGCACCACACTCCCCAATGCTAATGACATAAAAATAAGAGCAAAAAATTGCCTCATTCAGGCTATAAAAATTGTTCCTTAGCCACCAATATCATTATTTCTAGAAGTGCCTCTCATGCAACCCATTGTAGCCTCAATTCCTACCACAAGAAATGTAAAAGCTTTGACT
Organism: Torreya grandis; assembly: GCA_037957365.1. Lineage (NCBI taxonomy): Eukaryota > Viridiplantae > Streptophyta > Pinopsida > Cupressales > Taxaceae > Torreya > Torreya grandis. The sequence continues at coordinate 2,974,869 of JARHVA010000026.1, read as the reverse complement.
CTTACCCTTTATGATGATTTATATGAATTTATGTCACTGATTAAAAGCTTTGGTAATGGGTTGGTAGCTATGAAAGGCAATAGTCCTAAAACTATAAGCCTTATCGAAAAACTAACCAAACATACCAGCCCAATAGGTAGCCATACCAAGGTAGCTCATAACTAAAAAATCAATCCATGAAATCAAATCCTCCAAATATCCATGATCTACCTACACCAAGTACTTCTAAAGCCATTGTACCTATTTAGAACAACTTAGCTTAGGAATACGAGTGGTGATATCCTTATGCTCAACTTCATAATTAGAATGCTTATCCTAATGGTGTCATCGGTCAAGAATTTATTAAATAAACATATCAAACACCCAAAGATAGAAAGAGGAAACTACTTCCCAAAAATAAGATGCACAAGAGCCTGCACAAAATGAAACCACTCTTTTGAACTAGTAAGAGGAGGATTTTTATGGAGTGAATTAAGAGGAAGCACTAACCAGTGGTGGTAGTTTAGTGGTAAAAAATAGATTCTCTAAGAAGAGGTTAATAAAAAGTGATCAAACCCCCAAGGATGAGCATATTACAACTTCTAAAGTTGTACAATATTTTTCAAAAGGATACATAGTTTAGAGACCACCCAATGTGTCTATGGGCCATTTAAAATAAAAAAATTTGACCCCAAATCTCACGGAAGAAGATATAGCTCCCATAAAGGTACCGTCAAATGTTGGTAACATTCCTAGTATTGTAGAATAAATTAAGAATACTAACTTGAATGTCACCATGTGGGAGGCACTATTTATTCCAACATAGAGGGACTTGCTACTGAAAGCTTTAAAAAACTTCCAAATAATAAATAAAGTCCTAGCTAAGGGACCGACTGTTGTAGTTAACTTATGTCAACCTTACATAGACATAAAAGCAAGTGAAAATGGTAAGCCTCCCCCTATTTACCTTTCACTCATAATTGGGAAAAATATCATACATAACTTTATGGTAGACTTTAGAGCTAACAGTTATATTATGCCTAATAAAATAGATGATGCTCTTAGTATTAAATACACACCTATCATAAAAGGTGTGGTTTAATTAGATGGGAATGTTGTCCAAATATTTGGGAATATAAAAGGTTTAAACTTTACCATCCATGCATGTATAAGATTATCAATATCCTAAGATATCTTAGTTATTGACTTATCCCCCTATTTTTCTATCTACCTTTCCTAAGACTTCACTACAAAAATAGGATGGTATCTATCTATTGATTGGTCTCATATGTTGCTCAGGACAAGATATGGAAATAGAGTGATAATAAGAGTTAAGCCAATTGATAAAGACCATATTGAGCCATACACTCCTAGCCCTATGGATATGAATAATACATTACAAGATTAGGAGGAGGAACTTAACCATGAGATTGCAACACCTATGGAAGAAATTTCAGACACTCATTTGGATGAATGGGGATCAACTCTCTAGTTTAAACCTTATTATTATGTCAAAAAAAACTAGGTTGGGTACGTATTGCATTCATGAAAATGATGCAATCATCCCAAACCTTGTAAACCCAACTGAAGATCTCAAGGGAATGTGGTAACTTTTATTTGATGGCTCAATAAGTAGGATTGGTGAAGGTATAGATATTGTTTTGATCTCTCCCAAAATAGACATTTATTTCTATTCTTTCAGACTTCAATTTAGTTGCACTAATAATATGGTTGAATATGAACCATTGATTTGAGTTCTCCAGCTAGACAAATAAAGGGGAATACAGTCATCACAAGTGTTTGGTGATAGTGAACTAATCATTTACCAAGTAATATCTAAAAGCACAACCAAAGATAACTTACTAAGATCTTATAAACCCAAGGTTTGGGACATGTTAATTTTTTTTATCACTTTAAACATTTAAGTTGTACCAAGAGCATAGAATAAGGATGTTGATCACATGGCCTCAATGTGTTATCAATATAACATGTCTAAAGAGATAAATAAGAATAATAACCATGATATAAAACTAATAGTGAGACCATCTATTCCTAACAATGCAACAAACTAGCAAGTTTTTTTACAATGATCAGTAAATTGTGAATTTTCTATGAGATGAGGCTAAATTCTTAGACAAAAATCAATCAAGACTCCAAAAAAATACAAGGATCAAATCATTTAGATAAAGACAAAAAATTTACTCATGGGTCTTGTTACTTTGGAAAGTATCTTCAACTGTAATGATCAATTGAAGGGTGAGAAGAATGATATCATGGTCAATGAAGAAGACTACGAGCTAATAGTCATCTTATAAGGCAAAGCATTGAAGATCAGAAAGGTATGCAATACTTACAAAAAATGAGATTTTATTAGATTGTGTCAAGAATTTGATGATAACTTCACTTGGAGTTATAAATATCTAAGGGGTTTTGACCCTAGTTTATCCCAACATATAACATAATTTGACCCAAATACCAAGATTTTTAGACAAAAATAGAGACCAATCAATACAAAAATAGAACCCTTGATGAAGAGTGAGATATCCAAACCAATAGATGCTAACATCATTTTCCCTATCAAACACTCATCCTACATTTTTAACTTCATCCCTGTGAATAAAAAGAATGGTGAAATCAAGCTTTGTATAGATTATAGAGACCTAAAAAAACATTCTTGAAAGATCTTTATCCCCTTCCACCCATGGATAAAATCCTTCAAACTATATTAGGATCTAAAAGGTTTTCCATTTTAGATGGTTATTTTAGATATAACCAAATCCTAGTACAAGAATCTGACCAGTTCAAGATAGTTGTCACTAAAAATGGGGCACATGTGCCTCTAAAAATATGCCTTTCAATATAAAAAATGTTAATGCTACATTCCAAAGATACATGGATATGGATTTAAAGGGTTTGATAAATGAGATGATCCTAGTGTACCTAGATGACATCATTATTTATTGAAAACATGTTAGTGACCATCTGGATCACCTTAGTAAATTTTTTGAAAGGTGCAAAAAATTTGGAGTTTCCTTCAATCCAAAAAAGTGAATTTTTTTAATTTCTAAAGGGAAACTATTGGGATACATTATTTCAAAATAGGGTCTTGTAATAGATCTAGAGAGAGTAAGTGTTATATCTTCACTAGCACTTCTAAGCCATAAAAATGGATTACAATTTTCCCTTGGGAAGATCAACTTCATAAGAAAATTCATTCCAAATTTTGCCTCCATGGCCATGTCCCTAAATACCATGCTTAAGGAGGGGGTCAGTTTTAGCTAGACATAGGAAGGAAATGATAGTTTTGAATCTATCAAGTAGGTTATTTCTCAAGCTCTTACCCTGGTCAACCCCAAATATGAGAATGATTTCATTCTCTATGGTTTTGGAAGGGAAGGTAATGCATTATTTATTCTAACCCAACAAAATAAAGAATAAATGGAGAAACATATATCTTTTTTCAATCAATCCTTAAAGGATTATGAGTAAAAGTACAATTTTATTGAGAAGTAAGTATATATTGTAATTAAATATCTCAAAAAATTTTGGCATATGCTCTCCCATAATAAACTTGATTTTATGGTTAGTCACCAAAGTGTCAAGGATTTCCTATTGATTCAGGAAATAAATGAGAAGAGAGTAGGTTGGATCACAAAAGTCATGGAATATGGCATGAACATCAAAACAACCAAGCTTGTAAGAGGAAAGGGCTTATGTGAATAGTTTATTTTTGATATGAAGACTATTTATGAAGTATCTAATGTAGTATATATTCATTAGGCATCCCAACTATCCACTTCACATCCCATCAACAATTAGATAATTGATATGACTATCTTCCCACAAATTGGTGAATACCTGCATGAGCTTTAGTAGTCAAGGAAGAGGTACTTCAAAGTCCAATCTATTACTTATGTTCTTATTGATTTGGTATTATTTAAGAAATATATGAATGTAATTATGCTAAGGTACATCAATCACAATCAAATTCCTAATGTGCTCAAGGAATTTCATGATGGCTCATCAGGTGGACATTTCTTCATAAGAACCACTACCATCAAAATAATGAGGGTAGGTTACTATTAGCTTGACCTATTTAAATATGCCCATAAATGGGTGAGAAACTATGATAAATTTTCCTAATTTATATTCAATCAAATATTAGTATCTCTCCCTCTCAAACCAATCCAAAATGACTAGCCATTTTCCCAGTGGGGATTGGATTTCATTGACATGATCAATTCACTATCAAGTGCAGGCCACAAATGGGTCTTTATTGTAACTAATTATTTCACTAGATGACTGAAGCAGTTGCATTGAAATATGCCATAGAGGCATGTATCTTAGAATTCATGGATGGCATTGTCACCATATTTGGTATTCCTTACACCATTATCTCAAATAATGCCAAACCTTTTATGGGTACTAAAGTGAGTGAATGGGTAGTAAGGCATAATGTATACCTAAATACATCATCCAAGAATATACCAACAAAAATTTCATAAGGATTATCAAAAGGACAATGGAGGATAACTAAATGATATAGCACACTAAGTTAAAATCAACACTTTGGGCTGACAGGATCACTCCCAAGAGATCCATTAGTAATTCTCCATTCATGCTGGTCTATGAAAGGGTAGCTAAAATTCCACTATCAATAGATTTACCATTTTTAGAACTTAATCATTGGTTATAATTGAATAAAAATGATGAAATGATAGTGTATTTGGTAGAACTCATGGAGTTAGAAGAAGTTAAAAACCAATCAATGCAAGTTATGGAAGCAAATAAAACTCAAATTGAAAGAAATTTTTATAAAAATTCATCTGATAGGACCTTCAACAAAGGAGACATGGTTCTAAATGGAATTTTGAAAAAAACCAAACCCGGCAAGCATACAAAGTTTGATGCAATATGGAGTAGTCCATACATCATAATTGAGTGCAAAGGAACCAATGCATTCCAGATATCTAGGCTTGATGAATCAGAGCTACCTATCCCATTCAATGGGATATACCTCGAATCTTACTTCTGAGGTTGGAATTATTTCCTAAACATTGTATATGTTAGGTTTAGTTATTTTCCCTAAATAAGAACTTTTGCACAAGTCTTCAACTCATTAAGAGTTTGTGTTTCCTTAGTGTATTTTTATTTTTATTTTTTCCTTATTTCATTCTTGTTTAGGAAATTCCTAATTTTTTTCTTCTCAAGTTAAAGGGTGTTGAAACTTTAAATGATTCCATTTACAATGAACTATAAGTATAATAAAAATAAATTGATGAGCAGGAAATCACCCCACATAAGTTGCCAAAAATGTTGATATTTTTTAGCCAAAAATATCAAAACATCTTGTACCCTAAGGGAGGCCCATTAATTTTTTGGGAAAAGATATTTAAAGTGACAAAGCAACCTTTTTCATTTACCTATAGGAAACTAGATATTTGGATGTAGTTTGTAACTTGCAAAATTGCAAAATACACTTAAACCTCCACTTCCTACTTTTCATATACATGGTGTGAATTGGAGATTTGAGTGCAGTTTACAACTTGAAAAGTTTTAAATTACACCCAAACCTCCATTTCCCACTTACCCTATACTTGATAGAAATCATAACTCTGATTTCACTTTGTAAGTTACAAAATGCCTTCTGCTCTCACCTAATACTCGTAGAAACTGGAACTTTGGTTAATCTTTAAAATTTTGAAAATTTACAAAGTACAAATCGAGTTAAAGTTTATACCATTCACCATACCATTGGGAATCAAAACTCTAATTACACTTTGTAATTTTACAAAGTTACAAAGTGCAACTCAAGTTCTGCTTTCCACCCTTCTTCCCTACCCAGTAGAAATTGAAAATTTCACTACACTTTGCAACTTTGAAAATTTACAAAGTGAAAATGAAGTCCCAATACCCACTTCCATGAAACCAAGTCACTTGGTGGAAATTGGAGATCCAAATTCAAATCACAAATTTACAAACTTTGAAAATTGTGTGACAACTCTAAAACCCCACTTTCTCATTATTTACCCAACCACTACCCTAACTAGCATTAAATGTAAAGTTTTATTACTAAATTAGGTTTTTTGAGGTCATTGTTAACAATTAACAATTAAATTTGGAGATCCATACGAAGAAGCCTATGAACTAGATGCCCAGTAAATTCCAAGTAATGATGTGCACCCAAATCTACCATTGCCTTCCCATGTGCATACAAAAAATGGTATTCCTCTATATCATCCTGCATTTACTTCAATCCATAAAATTTGTTTTCTCTACAAAATCTAAGGTTTTAAATATAAAAAACTAAGGTTTTATCTATGAAAATATAGGTTTTTACCATTTTGCTCACATTTTTTCCCATTTCCTTGTCTATTATTCTATAAAGCTTTTTTAAAAATCATCTAATCTTTTACCATTCATAGTATAAATTTAGGATTTGTAAAATTGTTAAATACAAATATTCTCCACATAAACTCTATCAAAAACCCATTTTGATTTTGCAAGATCAAACCTCATGAAGATTCCAATGGAATAACACATATAAAACCCCAATGGAGATTTCCTTTGTCTTGACAATTCCAAGCCCTTATCAAAAATTTGACTTTCCTCTATAAACTAAAAAAACCCACCAGAACTTTCATCAGACTTTGCAAGTGAAAATTTTGATTCAAAACCCCATCGAACATTTCAACTACCATTACACATTATATCTCCATCAAACTTTTTAGCTGTAACTGCATGTATAAACCCCACCAACTCTATAGTTGGTTTTCCCATACCAATTTTCTCAAAATACATATTTGGAAAGGAAATTAAGTTCAATTCAAAGGGATCTAGTCTCCCATCTAGTTTGGACTCAAATACAAATGAGATTCACTAACATAGATCTAGGTCACATAGACCTAGCATATTTTTTAAATAGAATAAATGCTAAATTCAAGAATGATTAGTTTTAAATCATTTACAATAATTGGTTACCATAGGTAGTAGCTTTACCACTATCAATATGTAGCCTTTATATGGTACTCACAAAAGCAAAACACTATGATGTTGAGAAGAGGGAGGTGGTGAAAGAAAAAGAATAGAAGATTTAAAATCTGGACCTTGATTTCATTGACATTGTGTTCCTAATTCTAGAATACAAAATCTATTTAGTATAAAACCTGACTCTTCCCAAAATTTCTATCAAGTTAATAATGCATCCTATTTAAGGGTGTTAAATAAATAATGGATAAAAACCTCTAGACCTACTCCCATAAGATTGCCTAAAATCCTAGATAAAATAGACTTTAAGGATGAAGTAGGTGACATTATCATACTCTTGCACAAAGTTATAGAGAACCTAGTGTTAGAGGTAAAATCACTAAGAGGGGGAGTGAATCAGTGAGACTAGATAATTTAACTTCAATTTAAATTCTTTCAAACTCTTAATTAGTTACCACAAGCATTTCATGAAGCATACATATCATTCATAGTAATGAATAAGAGAGACAATGCAGGATCAAGTACATAACACATGACATATGTGGGAAACCATCTTGGGGGAGAAAACCCACTAGAACCTATAATTGGAATACTATCCTATAATAATAAGAACTAATTTAGACCAACTATAATTGATCAAAGAACTACTATCCCTTATTTAGTGATACTACAATCCCACAAGGTGCTATAACACTTGTCTAGCTAAGCAACCACAATAACTAGAGTTTTATAAATTTTCACCTTACAACGAGGCTACAACCCCTAGATGTTAAATAAACACAACACCTATCAACAAAACATATTTTGAACACTTATTGGATCCCAATCTAATGGAGATATAAAGTATAGTATCTCTCTTCAACTCTACACACTCAATGCATCCAAAGCCACCTTTTGGATCACTTCTCACTCCTCAGCAACAACACTATCACCAAATCAATAATGTGACCAAATGGTCATACATAGTCCACACTCTAATCTATCTCTCAAAAGAGCCACCAATCTCACATAGAAAACATCTATCCTTTGCTCACACTTAAAGCATCTAAAACATCCTTTTGGATCACCCTAGACCTCTTCACTCATCTTCAACCTTCAAAAGCACTATTTTGACATCAAAATCAAGACCTATAGGTCATATACATAGTCCTCAATCTAATATACTCATTAATCCATCCATTGGGCACATACCCTCTCTAATTTCCTTTGTGCCAACACTATCTATGCTCACCAAAGCCTCTCATAAATATAAAAACCATCACATTTGGTTTCACTATTTATAGAGCATTCATGATCATCACCATCTTGGTCAGCCAATAAGCATGCCTTAACCCTTAAGGAATATATCACATTGAGACACATATGAATACCATCCACATAGGTCGGCCTTAACACCCATGAGTCACCCTTAAGTAGAAACATCTTTCAATTAGACCTTAGAATCCCTTATAGGTCTCATGGAGACCTATTCACCGACTAGCACTTCATCAAGCAAAACAAGAACATAGGACCACTTTAAATTGCATATATCCACTCCACATAACCCCTTTAACATATTTAAATGATCATAGTCATCTATATTCACCTCTATGTATGCTTAATCAACTCAAATATTGACCTTGTATGTAGTAACACCATGAACGAACATATAATCAACTTATTAAGCATTGTTCATACTCAAGATAGATTGATCACACCTCTAAAATCCATATATATGATCCTCATGGAGTCTACAACACTCTCTAATAACTAATTCATCATGAAACATCAAAACAACATCAACAAAATCTTATTATCCTTCTTGGGTCACTTATAGTCCATGGTTAGACATATAGTCAACTTTGGAACACAATATCTTTAATTGTACAAATAATCATACCATCTAACTAGGTTCACTAGATGCACCATGGAATCCTCTACAATTTTTATTTTTACTTCATCTTCAAATTCATCTTGAATCAAAAGTTATGGCATAAACACAGAGCACTAGTTTTTCTTCATTAATTTTCAAATGCCAATGGTCACAATTAAACCTCAGACACTATGTTATCATCTCGTGTCCTCAATTCTTAGATTAATCATGCACTATCAATATTATTATAAGGATCTCAACCTTTACCTTGTTAAACCTCTATCACTTTTAACTCTTGACTTTAATAGACACTACTAGTCTTGATTAGTAAGAATACCCACTCACCATTGATCTTCTAAAGAAGCTTGGTATTTACCTTTACTCAATTTTAAACATCAAACACTTGTCCTAATCTTTCTGCTTCCTGACACCTTAACACAAACTCACTCCATTAAATTTTTTGTAAGGAGTTTGGTCTTTACCAGGTTTAAGCATCAAACACTATGACCCATTTGACTTACTATGCACCATAGATCTTAATGTATGAACTCCCATGAACCATTGGATCTCCATCTAGTCCTAATCTTTAACATCATGTAAAAATTACTATGGGGACCATTGCAATCTATCTAAGAAGCCAACTTTGAACCTCAAGAACTTTTTTTGTGCTTAGATACATGATCTAAGATTTGAATCATAAGATCAAATTTCATAGGGGAATACAACCATATATCAATATGATCTTAAAAATTTCATATGTGTGAGATATAATGCCATTAATATGCCTACTCAAATTTTTTGCCACAGAACCAACTATGCCTAGAAATATCTGGAAGGCCAACTTTGCACATGCATTTCTTTTGATGTGCTTCATCGCATGACCTAAAATTTAGTGTATAACAACTAGGCATAAAAGTAAAAAAACCCATGTGACTATTTCCTCCTAACACCTTCATGCATGTGATATATAACATCATCAATCTTCTTGGTTGGCCTTATTTGAACTTAGAAAACACATTCAAATTACTTGGGAGGTCAACTTTGCACTTGCATATCTTTTGTTGTGCTTCATTGAATGACCTAAATTTTAGTAAATAACAACTAGGAACAAAAATAAAAATACCCATATGATCAAATCCTTATAAAACTACCACATATGTGAAATATTACTACCTCAATATGCTTATTCAGCTCTATTTGAGCTTCTTTGAAAATTTGGCTAATTATGGAAGCTTAGTGAATTTTGTTTGAGAAGCCAACTTTGCATTCCCATAACTTTAGTTACACTTCATCACATGACCTAAAAATTGATCCATATAAACTTGGTAATAATTTTATCACAGCCATATGACCAACTCCCTTTAAATCATCCACACATTTGAATGCTAACTTCATCAATCTGCTCACTCAGATTTCTCTGCCACTGGATCCAAAAGATCTACATGAAAACTATGGACTACCATATGAATTAAACTCATTCACACAAGAAATAAAAGAATATAATACCTCTTATGTGACCTATTTCAAATCATCATATTCATCCCTAATCATCTCTAACTATGTTAAAATAGAAGATCAACCAAGCCTCCTTCAAGCATACTAGGACAAACACTTTCCCCACTTTGTCATTATCACTTAGAATATCAAGATAATTCATCCACTCACTTTTACACCTAAATAACATCACCATGACATTATTATAACTCTCCAAAAAAATCCCCATTTGTCATTGATGTCAATAACCATCATATAGTAATATGCAGCTCACCTTACTTCCCTCTCTTCAAGCACTCTATAATAGGAACTTTATCCCCTTTTGACACAATGACAAAGCAGGAACCAAATGATAATAAGGACCTAAAAATACTACCAATAGGATAATACCATCTTAAAAAGATATTAAAAACTCCCCTTTACCTTGAGCCTACCTCTTCTTGCCTTGACAACATCCTCATGCTACATGCCAACACTCTTTAACCAAGCACTACACCCAATGAAGAATGAATACAAAAAACACTAAAATATGATTCAAATCACCAAGAAACATATAATAAGGAATCCCCCTAAGATATCTTATTCATTTCACATCTTGAGCATCTTCAAATCTCCATACACCATGAAGAATCATCACATAGGCTTACTTTCCTCTTCTCTCAAGCCACCTCAGGGACCACCAATAAAACTTCATGCCAATCACCAAATAGGACACATGATATTAACCAACCTAATAAATCTGATTAAAACACTCATGCCTTGATCTTTTTGATAAACTGAGCAAAAACATCACATCTTCATTACTAGGCCTATTTAGACTCCTTATAGCCCTACCTAGAACTTATAAAGCCCACAACTTTAAATATATGCACCTTCAATACTTGAAACTTAATATATATAGATCACTCCCATGTTCCCACTAAATCACACCAATTTTCATTACCTAGATCATCCTCTACAACATATTTCTTTCATAAATGTACTAGCCAATTAGGCCTCCATCTTGACAAAAAATTGAATAACTTGAAATCCACAAACCTTCAGATCTTTGTGAAGCTTGATTTTATAACCAATTTATCCTATTAAATATATTAAGAATCCTAAAACCTCAAATCATAAGGCAAACCACTTTTTTAGCATAGCCCAAAACCTTAGAATCTCAAAATAAATAGAGTCAACAAACCTCCTTCTAGTCAACGTTCACCTCTAAAACTTCTCATACACATAGAGACACCCATTAAAAATTTTGGACCAATATTTGATCTTTCACATATTTGGAAACCCATACATCCTATAACCCATTTTAGGCCCGCTTTCCCTTAAGCTAAAATTGAGAGCACTCAAAAATATTCAATTTGACTTCAAGATACCTTCAAACCACAAAACCACATGAATCAAGCTAAAATAAGGTCAATAGACCTTTCTTAGCATCAAAATATTCTTGACATTTCATCAATCTCATTATTCCATTTGGAAACACCCATTCTAACCCTACACAATAGCTCCTTTACAAACCTCTGGAATAAGCTCATGAACTTGTTGCTTCCCTTAACCAATGACCTTATAATGATTAACAGAATTCTTGGTAACATAGGATCATCAATTCTATACAAAAATAAAATTAGTCTAAAAGACCAATCAAAAATCAATATACATCTATACTAATTTTTCATTATTATCTTGAGCACACAAACTTAATTTTCCACAAGAAATACGTCTCCTAAGAAGCGTAGGAAGAAACACGTACTTCATAATGTCCTAAAATAGTGTAAAACTAGGAGTTTACCACAACTCATCATATTCCTTCTCCTCCTTGGTCATCTTATACTTTTAGTTCTTTTTCTTCTTATTATTCTTAAAAGAAGCAACATGCTCAACTATTACAACATTTTCCTTCTCTTCTAAGATTGAATTGAAAATACATGGAGATAATAAAGATTCATAACATACCTTTTCATCTAATGAATGTTCCTTATAGTTTGGAACCTCATCAGTAGGCATAGAAAATTGATGCTTTTTGCATGAAAATTGCTCAATAACATCAAAATGTTCACTTAGATCCATACTCACCTCAGAACCAGCCTCAACCAGTACTTTGGTCCTCTCCTTGAGCTTGATCTCTTCATTCTTTTCTTTAAACTTGTTAGCATATGTAGTCAACAAAAAATATTGTCTTTCCTTCATGTTTTTCATGGAAAAAAAACCATTTTTAGACTCAATTTAATCACTATTAGAATATTTATCATCTATTTGCTTACCAAACCTCTTATTCTTTGTAGTCATTTTACTCTCTTGAATTTTGAGCTTAAACTAATCTACAATACTTTCATTTAGAGAAAATTTCTTATCAACCTTTTGACTAGTCTGATTAGCAATGATAATCTTTGGTCTCCATAACCAAGAATGACATTTCTTATGTAAATTGGAAGTTTCATGTCCTTTAAGATACCTTCAGGACCTATTGGATCCACTTGGGAAAAAACTTTCCATATGACCACTCTTATGACAATTGAAAAAAATAACATCATTCATACCTTTTGATAGATTTGAATTGTTATTAATCTTTGGCCAAAAACTCTTATCATAGCTCCATGAATGTCCATAATTGGTTAACTTCCTTCTACAATCCTTAGCTTTATGACTATACTTATTACATGTATAACAATGCCCATGGAATAAACTCGCATACTCTGATGCATTTGGTTGTATAATAGACCTTCTTGCATTGATTTCAAAGCTTGCATTCTTTTTAGTTTGCTTAGGCTTTACATGTTCCTTTTCCAACATGTCCAACTTGTCTATGAGTTGTTCATGCTTTACTCTCAAGGAATCAATATTAGTTTTCAACTCATCATACTCATCTTGTTTTGAACTCACCTTGGTATTAGCTTCTTCTAACTGAGTATTGATATATTTTCACTCTTTTTCTCTTGATTTTAGGCTACCATTTAAAACCTATAATTAACTTATGAGATATTTTATGACCTCCTTATCCTCCTTGGATTTTTTAGCCTTATCATCCTTCAATCTACATGTTTTCTCTTCAAGAGACTTGATCAACTCTTGATACTTCTTCTCATATTTTTCAAACTTGCCTATCAAACTTACCTCAAGAGAACTGACTTGTGCTTCAAGACCTTTTATCACATACTCATATTTTGATTCCTCTTTATGAACTTAGATCCTAGAACTACTTATTCTTCCTTGTTATCATAGAACACTTTTTCTCCACTATCATGGCAGACTTCTTCGTCATACAAGATGTCCTTTTCTTTTGATCAATTTTCCTCTTTTAAACTTAAACTTGCCTTCGAATATTCTAGATGAAACTTGAGATCATTGATAACTTTCTCATTCTCTTTGACATCTTTATTCAAATTATATATCTTCTCTTCAAGTGCCTTGATCACAACCTTCCACTATTGATTCTCTTTCTTCAACTGCTTATCCATCTTGTGCTACTTAGGATCTCCTTCAAGCTATTAAGCTTCCTCCAAAGGACCCATTCTAATACCAATTTTTAGAGGTAAAATCACTAAGAGGGGGTGAATTGGTGAGCTTAGATAATCCAACTTCAATGTCAATCCTTTCAAACTCTTAATCACTTACCATAAGTATTTCATGAAAAATACATATCATTCATAACAATGAACAAGAGAGGCCATGCAAGATCAAACACATAAAATATGACATATGTGGGAACCCTATTTAGGGAGAAAACCCACTGGAACCTATAATTGGACTATTGTCCTATAATAACAAGAACCAATTTAGACTAGCTACAACTGATCAAGGAACTACTATCCCTTATTTAGTAAGACTACAATCCCACAAGGTGTTACAACACCTGTCTAGTTGAGCAACCACAATAACTAAAATTTTATCAAATTTCACCTTGAAAGAAGAATACAACCCCCTAGATTATAATAAAACACAAATACACCTATGAATAGAACATCTCCTAAACATTGATTACCTACCAATCTGATAGAGATACAAAGTATATTAGCTCTCTTCAACTATGCACACTAAATGCATCCAAAGCCACATTTTGGATCACTCTTCACTCCTCAATAACAACTTTGTTCCCACATTAATAGCATGACCAAATGGCTATACACACATTCCACACTTTGATATGTCTCTTAAAATATCCACCAAGCTCATAAATATAACATCTATCTTTTGCTCACACTCAAAGCATCCAAAACATCCTTTTGGATCACCCTAGACCTCTTTGCTCATCCTCAACCTATAAGATCACTATTCTAATATAAAAAACATGACCTATATGTCATACACACATTCTTTAATATGCTCTGATCATTAATCCATCCACTAGGCACACACTTCTTCTTTCCTTCACATCAATGTTATCTATGTTCATCAAAGCCTCTCACAAGTCTAGAAACCATAACATTTGGTTTCACTATCTATAGAGCATTCATGATCATCACCATATTAGTTAGCTAATAGGCACGCCTTAACCCTTAAGGCATATATCACATTGAGACACAACTCAATACCATCCACATAAGTCAACTATAGAACCCATGGGTCACCCTTAAGTAGCAACATCTTTCAATTAGTACTTAAAAGCCCTTACAGGTCTCATAGATACCTATTCACCCATTTAGCACTTCATCAATAAAAACAAGAACATAAAACCACTTTAAATTCCATAGGTCCACTCCACATAACCCTTTCAACATACTCAAATTATCATAGTCATCTCTACTCACCTCTGTGTATGCTCAATCAACTCAAATAATGACCTTGTACATAGGAACACCATGAATGAACACGTCCAAGATAGATTGATGACACCTCCAGAATCCATACATATGATCCTCATGGAGTCTACAACACTCTCAAATAGTTAAGTCATCATGAAACATTGAATTACCATCAGGACAAACTTAATTATCCTTCTCAAGTCACTTAAAGTCTATGGTCAAACACATATTAAAATTTGGAGCACAATATCTTTGACTATAAAAATAATTATACCATATAACTAGGTTCACTAGATGCACTATGGATTCCTTTACAATTTTTATTTTTGATTCATCATCAAATTCATCTTGAATCAAATGTTATGGCACAAATACTAAGGACTAGTTTTTCTTTCATTAATTTTCAAATGCCAACCATCACAGTTAAACCTCAGACACTATGTTATCATCTTGTGTCCTCACTTCTTAGATTAATCATGCACTATCAATCTTATTATAAGGAGATTGACCTTTACCTTATTAAACCTCTATCACATTGACCTCTTGACTTTAATATGCATCATTGATCTTGATTAGTACAAACTCACAATCACCATTGATCTTCTAAAGAAGCTTGGTATTTACCTTTACTCAACATTAAACATTGAACACTTGTCCTCATATTTTTTCAAATCACTAATCATTTTGTCATCTTTAAATCTAACATTAAAACAAAACCTAGAACTTCAAAATGATTTTTTACCAAACAAATTCTTCATGATAGACCAAAATTATGTCAAGTTTTTTCATATAATATTTTTATAAATTAAACTTGTCTTATACCAAACCTAATATCAATAAATAAAGCTAAAAATATAAACTGATGTATCTTAAAATTCACTTTACTCCAAACAACCAATAAGAAACTTAAACTCAAAACACTACATACTTTCTATATACTTTCCACTATACTCTATCATAATCGAACATAAGATATTTCCATAAATTGAACTTATGTAAAGCTTTCTTCCAAAATCCATATATGCATGCAACTTCAAACTTTCCAAATATAAACAAACAAAGTTCATTTTCACAAAAACCCTAATCACATTAAACTTCTACTTCCAAAATACTGAGACTCCCAATCATTCCAATATAAAACAAAACACTCAAAACTCAAATCTAAAGTGTAAATCTATAAATAACTTCATTATTTTCAAAGTTTAGCCTATTATATTTCCATACCCTTACCATGCAAATTTATCCTTAAAATACCATGAATACATTAAACTATAGAAAACTATGACTAGAAAATGTATTTGCATGCTAGAATAACTCATGAAACCACTTCTTTATGACATGACAAACACAAACCCTTCAAAATATCAATGAAAAAAAAACACATAGATTTCATCCCTATAATACATAAATTTTCAATGAGGCCTTTGATACTATAGATGGCATGTTCAAAGCACCATAACATTTTATATTACTCATAAAAAGCCAAACTTGAATGAATATTCAACAAGAAAGATATCATATTCTCAAATATTGTGCTCATACTGGTAAAGCCACCTATTCTTATCTCATCTTTGGTCAATAACATGTCCAAAAACTAAAGCCATTTATTATCAATAACTATGCAAAGAAATGATATATTCAACCACTAATTATTCCTTCAACTTCATGCACAAACATATTTAGCTAAATTATCACATGTACACCATAATCCATCTCTTTCCATGCAACCAAAAAAAAATTTAAAACAACTCAAATGTCATTCGTTAAACTTATTCATTTTTCTCATGGCATACTTGTATGTGCAATGTTTTTATCTTTCTACTCAAAATCTCAATCTGCAACTCAAAAATCCAAATTAATAGAGTATCACTTCTATGAGAAATCTTTTAGAAATGACCAAAACCAAGAAAAAAATCTATTTTTAATCAAAATCTTGTGAATTAACTACCTTATTGATGTATAAAATTTAGATTGGTTAACCAAATTGAGGAAAGTACCTAACATTCCACCAACCAATTTAGAAATGCCATCAGACTTAGTGACTACTAAAACTTTAACTAATCTTTGTTAATTGAGGCATGTACACCTTGAATCAAAGTCTTAAACCACAAAAAATCTTACCATGATCTTGAAGCCTCTTCGAATATGTTTCACATTAACTTACCTTGACAGATCAATGTGCCATGAAATCATAGAATGGACTACCAACTTGACTTGCCATCATAACATTCATATATCACAAAACTACCAAATCAATTTCCAACTCACTATTTATAAGCTCAAAGTAAGACCAGGTTAAACCTTTGATAACCAAACAAACATCCTATGTCATGCAAAGTTCATGATTTGAAATAATTTCATCCAACTACCCTCGAAATCACCAATTCCTTATGCCTTTCAAATTTTATGCCCTGAGACATAGACTTAGGTTAATAACCTTCAAAACAATAAGCCTTGAGTGACCATTAGAATAAAAGGATCTAGTAATATCATTTAAAACTTAGGATAGATGATGTTTTGAATTAGGATCAAAACTAGAACCCCTTATGTTACTTAGGATTCAAAAATCCTAAAATCATGTCAATTATGTTTTAAAATTGAACTTGGGATGAAAATGTTAATAAATCCATATAAATTCCATGGTCAAATTTTGAATTTATGAAAAATCAAATGATATATTCGATTTGATGAATTGTAAAAAGCATTACTTCTCAAAGTGTAACAATCATGACCAATCCATCTATAAATTTACAAAATGAAATTGAACTAATCAAACCATTATCAACAATATATTTTAATTTGATCAAATATCAAATTATCACAATGTGATCGATCATATCAACTAAAAACTGATCTAAAATCCATATAAAATGCTCCACTTAAGATCAATATAGATATCTAAAAGTTGTCATGATAAACCATATAAAGTGCCCCTATTTCAAAATAAAAATGTTGTATTGTAATATGATCATGAATCAACTAAAAAATTAAATGACTGATCATAAATATTCATAAATGATAAATACATATGCATATTTTATTCATTCATCCATTTATTCTTTTCAAAACCACTCAAAATATATATACAAATTCATAAACTAATCATCATCAACTTATGAAACTAAAAATATGCATCTAAATATACTACTAATTGACTAGGTCATCGACATAGTTTTAAACTTTATGACTGAGTCATCTCTACGGTATAAAAGTATTAGTTTTATAAAATTGAGGGGGGTGTGAAAAATAGGCATAACACAAGGTACATAATATGTCACAAAAATCAAGGCTAAATTCCACACACAAGAGAACATAAAAAATGTTACAAATAAGGTACTTTAATGGATGTCACATTAATAATGCCTAAGGGACACATAAAATAGTCACACACAAACTAATCTATCATGTAAAAGAGTAACAATATTAATGGAGCCTAGAACAAGGGACTAATATACACCATCCATATGTATCAATGTCACATCGTAATAAATGACATATATGTATCATTCTGTAATAATTGAGTAACTAACAAGGCATTTGTAATTAATAAAGGTGTCATAACATGGTATAAAGGTTATATAAATATATAACCTATAATAGTGAAACTTGTGGAATAATATGGCCCTAGTTTCAATATGAACATTGGGTAGAGGGAAAACCAACATTTGTAATGTCCATGTGTAACCTATATGTTATGTGGAGCACTCAGATATAATGAAACGCTTGTGTGTATGTAAATAATATTCCATCTACCAAAAATGTGATAAATAACATATGTTAATATGTAAACTAGCCATCATGTCATGTTCAGGTCTTCATTTTATAATTTTTAAAATATTTGAATTTTTGGTATTTATGTAATCTTTGACATTTGAAAAAAAAACCTTGGATTCACTCAATAGGATACCTTGGTGAGTTTCATGTATTAGGTAATGGAGGGATACTCTATCATGGATGGGATGTATAAACTAGGGATGGGTTAGAATATAATATAGCATCATGTGGTGTAACATGTCTATCATGTTTAATGACCCTACAAGTCAGGGTATGATGAGTGAATCTATAATTTTTAGGCCTTTATGGTATATTTTTTTCAATAAGAGGGTGTCTCATTTATTTTGTTCATTATATAACATGTTAAACTATTTGTTATGCTAACTGAGATGTGATGTAGAAGATATTTTCCTTTATGGTCTCTAAATAACTCTATAACATACTCTATGTGTAATAATTGGATATATATGGATAATATATATGTGTAATAATTTACCATAAATATAGATTATGATTATGTGTTTCATATATCATTAAATAATTATCCTAATGTTAGAATAACCAATGTAAGGGAATCAAATATTATTTAATATGAATTATTGTTTAAAAAAATCAAGTAATAAATAAATGACACATTATACAATTTTAACATGGGAAAACCTCATTAAAGTAAAAAAAACTCACAAATATTTACATTATTTGAGAAACATTTACAAACTGAGTAAATACTTTTCAACTCACTTCTCTTTCATAAAATAATCAAAGGTAGAGCCACTCAAAATAATTCATAATTCCATGATTCGATTAAAAAAAAATTAACCCTAAAATGAAATGGTGTGTGTTAGTATTTCACTTTAAGCTTAAGTTTAATCATATATAAGTGAAATGGCACAAGGGTGATAATTGTATTTATATCATGCCAATTAAATTCTAAAATCAAGTATATCCATACACTAACTTGATTATGTTAAGATAGTCTAAATGTATAAATTAAAACTATACTAGATATAAAAATGAAAAATAAGAGATTACTTATCTTGGTATGATGATAATGTAGTTCTAGATCTAAAATAGACTAAAATTAGGAGGGAATACAGTTCTTGAATAGTTGTCAGATTCTGGATCGGGTGTCTTTGAATATATGGATAGTTATGTCAGCCTTGGATGGTTACATCAATGCTACTATCTGGATCTAATGATAATGTCTTATATGGAATGTCTAGTGAAATATGATGCAACCACCTATATTTTTTTGTTTGGATTTGCCTACACTCTAGTGAATTCATATCTAGGTCATGGATTATTGATCCTTATGAAATGAATAAAACCTGACTTTCCATCTTCAATGTGAACTCGGTTGAAAATGGGTTAGTGGGCATATAATATCAATCTAACCATAATGATCCCACTATCAAAGGATACTACCTACATATCCAATAGTTCAAAGAGGACCTCAGATTGATGTAGTTATCCCCTATGTGTTGGCTTGTGTGAATCATGCAAGTGTGTAAATGAAGTATAATAGTGACTTAGCTTGTAACTTAGAAAATCATACCCTTGGAATTCTCTTTTAGTAATTTAGACATGTAAATGTGTTGTCCCTATGACTGGTTTAGAAATATGAATAAAAAGGTAAGATTTGATCAATTGAATGTTCTTTGGTCTTTTTGCTAGGTTTCATAGGTGAGGAATGAATGAGGGTTGATCTTGTATTTTTATCAATCCTTTTGGAGTAATAACTCACACAAAATCACTTATTTTTATCATTAATATATGTTTAATTTGTAAACTGGATGAATTTAAGGCACTGGACACTTGTATCATGGTATGATAGTAACACCAACACTACTATTTTTCTCATATGTTAGTGTTCAAGGAGTAGAAAAATAGATACAGGATTACAACTTGTAGAGGTGTAAGATAAGTACATTTTAAGAATTCTTATAAAAATATAATATTTGTGTCATCAATATAAGACTGATCAGACTAAGAGATAGGCCAATAAGCACAAGATAGAGTAAATATGAGGCTTACAAAATCAAAGAGAGTGTATAATTAAGAGGAATACCCAAATTTTGATTTTTTCAATTGTACAAGACTGAGGTGATACATAATCTCAAAATATCATCTACATTTCCCCCCCCTCCCCATTTAATCTAGTAATTAAATTGTTAGTTTAAAAGAAATGAATAAGTACTTGGGTGTGTGTGTGTAAATATTATCTTTTATTAAGTTAAATTTGAATGATTTTCTAGTGACTGACCTACAACCAATAACATGCTATAATATAAAATTAGTGTATATAATCTAGATTGAAATTACTTTTAAATGATTTAAATGGAAAAGAGCAATTTTCAAGTGTGAACTTGTGTGTCGATGTAACTTCCTTACCTATTGACAAGTCGGTTTGTAAAATATGTATCATTATAAGGCTCTGAAATTGAGATTAGGATAATTATAGATAAATATTTAAAGTGTATATATCCAAGGACATGGAGAGATATTGGAATCAACATGCCCCAAAATTTGGAGCAAATGTGAGTTGCCACCTGGTAATTAAGATTAGCTCAACCATGAAACCTAATGATAATTATAACCTAGTAAGATTGAATTATCAACTCCAACTTGAAAACTTGGTAAGATTGAGTGATTTGATCACCTCAACCATAACAAAAGGTGAACTAACTTCTACAGTAGATATGCTCAATATGGTCCATAAAAGTCCATAGGTTATCAGTACATGTAATAGTTTTAGAATCTAAAAAATGATTTATATTTTTTAATATTAGGCACATGTTGCATAACATATGCACCTTAGATATGTTTCATGTTGAAACTATGTGTAACAATAGTAACAATTTAAATAATTATGCCACATCTATAATTATAAATCATATAACTATATATTTTGGCCAATTTAGATAATTGTGTAAGTGTGGAGGACATGCTTAACCATAAAATAAAATGGTGTGTGGTATTATTTCAATTTACCTTTAGGGTTAAAAATATAGATATGAAATTGCACAAGGGTGATAATTAGATCTATAGCAAGTCAATTAAATGTTAAACTCAGATATAATCATACACTAAATTTATTATGTTGAGATAATCTAAATGTATAAAGTACAACTAGACTAGATATATAAATGAAAAATAAGAAACTACTTAGCTTAATATGATATTAATTTAGTTCTAGATCTAGAATAGGCTAAAAGTAGGTAAGAATATAGTTTTGAAATAGTTTTTAGATTCTAGATCTAGTGTCTCTAACTATATGTACAATTACATTGATGTTATTATCTACGTCTAACAATAGTGTCTTATATATAATATCTAGTGAAATAGGATGTGACCACCTATATGCTTCTAGGTTTGGCTTTGCCTTTTTTAGAACAGTTATCATATCCTAGATCTAGTGTCTCTAGCTATATGTGCAATTATATTGATGTTATTATCTAAGTTTGGCAATAGTGTCCTATATATAATATCTAAAAAAAATAGGATGTGACCACCTATATGTTTCTAGGTTTGGATTTGCCTTCACTCTGGTGCATTCATATCTGGGTTATAGACTGTTACTCTTTGTGAAATGGATAAACCCTACCATTCCATTTTCAATGTGACCTTGGGGGAAAATGGGTTAGTGGACATATAGTGTCGAACTAACCCCAATGAACCTATTGTCAAAGGATGATGCATATAAATCCAATACTCCAAAGAGGGGCTCAAATTAATGTATTTATCCCCTACATGTTGGATAGTGTGTGAATAATGCAATGTGTGTAGAGAAATTGTAATAGTGACCTTACTTGTAACTTGGAAAATTAAGCTCTTGGATTGATCCTTTAGTAATTTCGACATGTAAATGTGAACTCCTTATGACTAGTTTAGAAATAGGAATAAATAGGGAAACTTTGATCCTTTGAATGCTCTTTCATCTTATTTCTAAGTTTCGTAGGTGAGGAATGAATGAGGGTTGATCTTGAATTTATATTTGGAGTAATAAATCACATAAAATCACTTAGCTATACTATTAGGATACATTTCATTTCTAAATTAGATGGCTTTAGGGCACTAAACACTTGTGTTGGGCAAATACAGTAACATCGATACTACTATATGGTCCAAATGTTAGTGTCTAAGGAGTAACAAAATAGGTACATGATCAAAACTTGTAGAGGTGTAAGATAAGTACATTTTAAGTATTTTAGGTAAAATAAAATGTCTATGTCATCAATATAAGACTAGTTCTATAACGAGATAGGCCAAAGGGCACAAGATAGAATAGATTTGAGGTTTGAAATAGCAAGGAGAGTGTATAACTAAGAGGAATAGCCAAGGTCTAAGTTTTCAAAGTGTACAAGATTAAGATGCTACATAATCACAAAATATCATCTAGATAAAGTTAAAATTACTTTATAAGGTGAGTGAATCATTGTAACCAACTAATTCACCTTTACACCTAATAAAATATAAAACATAAGTATTAAATGCACACAAAAAGTTTTGGATACTTTGTTGTATTTAATAATAACTATATTATTTATTAAATAGAACAATGTGGGCCACAAAGGTATCTCACAAATATTAATGTTCCAACACTTCCCTTTGATGTTTAATGGGGATATATGCCATAGTCACCTTTTTTTTATAAAATAAATTACCATCTAAAAATCATTCATGATTATTTTAGGCTAGCATGTAACATTTGAATGGTTTAAAAACCTTCATCATTATAATATCACCTTTATAAATAAAAGGAATTATAATCCATAAACTATTTAAAGTGTGATTAAACAAGCATGTTTGTGATACTAAATCTCATAGTTTCCCATGGATAATCTTAAAAGAATCTTGAACCTTTTATGACATAAGGACCTCCATTACAAAACATGTTTGATTACTAGGTACACTATAAACTCACATAGGGTGAAGTTTACACAAAAATCACATAGGATGATTTTTTTTTTAATTATTTTACAATAGAAAATAAGTATATAAATTAAAAGGAACACATGGTTTTTAGGAGGTGACATTTTAGTGTCCACTCCCCCTCAATGTAAATTTTGAGAGGCCGACATTATACAAAACATGAAAAACTAGGTAGCACCAAGTGATTTTGTGAATATATCTACCACTTTTTTATCTTTAGGACAAAATTAGAGATTAATATTACCATTGAGGACTTTTTCTATGATAAAATGCACATTAACTTTAATATACTTCACTTTTTGGTGTTGAGCTAAATTTTTCACTAGAGCTATACAACTTTGACTATCATAAAGAAAAAGAATATTTTTAGAGACACTCATATTGAGTTATTACAATAATATTCACAACCATATAGATTCTATAGAATATTTTATGTGATATCTCTTTTATTATAATTAAAACATATCCAAAAATAGATTTATAATATAAAAGCATGGTTTGCATCATAATAACCAAATACAAAAATGTAAATGATGACATATGTTTATTAGTGGTACAACACATTTAAAATAATAAAGTCATGTTTTAGTCAAAGTAGTTCACTAATTTGATTACTAAGTTAGTGACATACATAAATTATTGAGCGTCTCTAATATTGACAAGATATGTGTCCTCAAATATCATGTGATGCACATACAACAATTTAAGTTAGCCAAACATTATTTATATTATTATAAATAACTCTTTTTATAATTTGAGTCTAATAAACTTTTCAAGCTTAATAATATTTCTTCCATTTTCTAATGATCTATAAATGGATCTAACAGAATATTTGGGTATGTAACATCTCATATATCAAATATGGATAATTTTATCATCCAATCAAACAGTTATGAGACTAAAATAATTAATTTTATTCATGTATGAACATAATGCTTAGTAAATTGAATGATGAGGAGAAAATTAATTATATAAACTCCATTTAAAATTTGTATTTCAGAACATATATTTTTATTAAATGAAACTTCAAAGCATGTTAGCATAAACTTTCCCGACTTATCAAATTAAACATGATGTTATGTATATAATGTAATTAAATGCTACCTCGTATGAATTGAAAATAATCATAAATGTAATTATTTTTAAAATAATATAATGTCTATTTATTTTATTTATTTTCCCATCTAACACCAATATATCTATTACAATATTATTATAATTATCATTTTTTAAGAATCAAAATAAACAGTTTTTCTAAGTAATATCATTATAGTTGATACACTATCAATTTAGTTAGTATCTTTAAAATAACAACTAAATAGGTTTAGGAAGCTATTATAATGACAAATTATATGCCATGAGCATACATGTGTTTTTTTATATAAAAATAAATAAAAGAAGATTATCCAAAAATTGAGTTATTCTAATGTCTAAGGCTCATAAGGGTTTAGGTGATATTATTTGTGCATAAAAACACTAAAAAAATGGTTTCCATTACCCATGATGTTCACCATAAAGTAATTAGATACATATATTTTTGAAAAACAACTAGTCTAATACAAATACCAATATCACCTACACACCTTTTAATTTAGGCCACCTTACACACATAATACAAAATTATTTAACCATATTTATAAAATTTTAGCCAATGGATTTTAACATTTAAATCACTCAAAAGAATAATTTCTTTTTAAGTGAACTTGTCATAAAGTAGTAAATTAAAATTACTATGATGAAAAGAAATTTAGGGTAAATAAATATTTTAAGGTTAATAAAAAAAGTACCCATGAGAACCTTTAACATAATATAGTAAAAAAAATTCTATAAAAAATACTTATTTTTACCAAAATGAATTTTTTTAAGGACATAGTTAAAAAAATTACTAAAAAGAATACATGCTCTTTTAATTTTAACTTATGTTAACATAGTAAAAGAATTTAATAAAATAAATAGTTAGGGTTACATGACTAGTGTCACAAAATTAAATGAAGGCCTAATTATTTTCATAACCCAACCATTTTTTATTATAAAAACAAATCCTATATATATATATATATATATATATATATATATATATATATATATATATATATATATATATATATATATATATCTATCATGTTGATAATTATTTTTATTATTATATATTTAACACAATAATGTTTTTAAACTATTTAAAAATCATCTATGACATATTTATATTTATTTATGTATAAAACAAAAATTTCAAATTACATCCTATAAGTAAAATATTTGAAAAAATTGATCAAACAATTATTCTCTAATACCATGTTAGAATAACCAGCAGAAGGGAATCGAATATTATTTGATATGAATTATAGGTAAATTAATTAATTACATAAATTTTAATAAGAATTAAATAATACATGAAATAAACAAATGATACATTACATAATTTTAATGTGAGAAAACCTTACTGAGATTAAAAAAACTCACAAATCTTTCCATTATTTGAGAAACATTTATAGACTTAGTAAATCCCTTTCAACTCACTTCTTCTCTTTCACAAAATACTCAAAGGCATAACCACTCAAAATAATTCATAATCTCATGATTTTATTACAAAGATAAAATTCATTTATATTGTGAGAGAATGGTTGTAACCAATTGATTCACATTTCACCTAATCAAATATAAAACATAAGTTTTATATATGCAAAACATGTTTTAAATACTTTATTTTATTAAATAATAAATATATTATTTGGGCCACAAGGGTATCTCACAAATATTAATGCTCCTACACCTAAATATGTGTATCATATATCTCTAAGTAATGATCTTAAATATGTGTACCATTCATCTCTAAATAATGATCCTAAATATGTGTCTCAACCAATCATGGTGGTGTGGACATAGATGAGGAGATATCACTGACTAAATGGGATACTCATACCGTACTCTTATAAGTATAACCACTTTGTTATAATATATTTATTTTAGGCATTGGTGTATATTGAATGGATCTAGATGAATTCTCTACATTAATAAGCATCCTAAAAACATGTTTAATACCCCATTATTATTATTATTATTATTATTATTATTATTATTATTATTATTATTATTATTATTATTATTATTATTATTATTATTATTATTATGATTATGTGGCTAATTTATTTGATCCTCTCTAAAGAGGTAATACTATGTATGTTAGAACATTTAATTCTATATGGGCTTAATTGAGCGTTAGCTTTAGTATTAATTAAATAAGCATTCCTATATTATTTATCATCACAAAGTGTAAATCTCATGATAATAAATAATAGAGTTATAACTATTTAAGTATTACCAAATTTTAATTAAATTATTTTATTAGGATGGATGGACCCGTTATTTTTACAATGGTCACCTCCCTTGGTTTTCAATTATAAATAGGGTTTTAACCCTATTGTAAAACCAACCCAATGAATATGAAATATTAATCATATTCAATCTTGAAGAGTTCTATGAAAGTTTGTCTGAGAAGAAGTGAGAGATTGAAGAACTTGTATTAGGTACAAAAGAGTTTCTCAATTATTGAATAATTTAGCATTATGGATTTTTTTACCTCTAAGAGGTTTTTTCATGATAAATATTTTTGTAATGGTTAATTGATTTGTGTACTTAAATCTCATATGATTTTATAGTTAATACATCTCTAGATCTCCTATGTGTGTACTACATATATGTTCTACATAGATTTTATTATGGTTTCAAAACATGTCTGAGGTGTAGTTGATTAAGCAAGATATTATAAATTGATATATATATTGAAATTTAAATTATTTTTAAATTATTTTCAAGTTTGGTTTGTCCTAGTATGGTAAGGAGGGAGAGAAACAATTATTTGACATTGTGTTACTTGTTATCTACCTTTCAGTAGCCAAAACACATTATAAAAGCTTCAATAACCATTCCAAATCTTTGTTCAAGAAATTAGTGATGATTTTTTCAATATTTTTACTACTGTAAGATTTTTTATACAATAAAGTGCACTTTGTGTAGGAATAAAATCTCAAAATAGTTTTTACAATCATTTTCTATCATGTTAATTGCTGGAAGAAGTCAAATCTTGCTTGTTTAAACCTCCTAAAAGCATTTTTAGAGCATAAGAGGCTTTCTAAATATTCAAGTATTTTTTTCAAGCTCTTTAAGGAACCATATTTGGCCTAAGTGAGTGAAAAACTTGAATTTTACATCAAAATTTTGATTTTTAGATCATATTCTACCTTGTCAACAAATTTAAGTGGGATTGCCAAAGTTTCACGCCAATCCAAAGTTTGTACAGGAAGATCTAAGCTACTAAAATTCTATAAGAGTGTCATTCTTCTCTCTACTACGTGTTATAGATAATTATAATTTATATAGTTTAGAAAAAGAATTTAAAAAAGAATTTATTTTTTAAATCTTTTTTTTCAACCCCTAGGTCCCACCTCGAGAGATAGAAAATTACCAAAAGTTAAAAACTCCTATTTTTTCACTATTTAAAAGTTCATGCACACTTTATATTTTTTTTCTATTTTTTTAAATAAAAATAAGATAAAATAAAGTTCATAAATAAAAAATTTCATATGTATTGTTAACAAGTTTATTAGATGAGTTGAAAATTATATTTTTACTAAAATCTTGCAAAGAATAGGTTAAGAGTTCAAAACATGCAACCTCTTTTTTGTTTGATTAAATTTAGTTGAATTGAATTTCATTTTCTTAGTTTATATACCATTTTTATGTGATTAAAACCCTATTTGACCTATAAAACTTGTTTTAAATTTTAACCTAGTGAATGTTTTGATAAACATAGTCATGTAACCAATTAATCCCAAGGTTTTAGTACCATCTAGACACACATACATAGTCTATTTTGTGTTTTGTGTTGAGAAGTGTTATAATTAATGTTAAGGTTAATGCTATTAAAGTTAAGGTGAATCTATTTAATATGCATGGTGAGTGGTATTTAAGGTATGATCTTGTGTACTTGATGTGACAAGGAAGCCATGTGACAAGAAATAATTTGAAGGTAACCTAATATCTCTTTCGTTGAGAGAGAATTTGAAGGAAACCTAATGATTATTCTATTGATTGTTATCAAGGATTTTTTAGTGGTGTGAGAGTGTTATATTATGAATATTATTATTTGATAACATAATTGAGGTAAGCATGTTTGAGTACTAATCCTTGAGTACAAGGTGTCTTGAGAAGCCTAGTCATAACAAGCATAGTCATATCATGATCATATACATGGTGAGTAGGAAGATGTATGTGTAGAGGTATTACATTATTTTATGAGAATTTAAGGCTTGTTTTAAAATTTTATAAGCATCAAATATTATTTTAAGATAAATTTTCAAGTTTTAAGAGTTTGAGAAGCCTAGTCATGGTACTAGTCATGGCGAGTAATGTCCTAGTGAGAAGTTTTGAGCACGATGGCTTGTTGAAATGGATGTAAAAAGGAGTAATAGGTTTTATGAGGTTATTTTATCATGTATTTGAAGAATTGGATCATTCATATTAGTCTCAAATTGAGCCTATATGGGTAAGACCTATAGATCAAGTCTATAACTAGACCATTTTTAGACTCCATCTGGCCTAATGAGGCATCATGATCTATTTTCAAGGTGTATAAAGGATGCATGACACTGTAGAAGCATGAAAGAGATTTATTTAGTATGTAATTGAAGTGTTTATCATATGGAATAGGTATGAAGGTCAATTTCAAGGCCTTATGTTATTTGTAGGTCAAGGTCTAAGCAAGTAAAGAGAGAGAGTATGGCCTAATGGTGTATGAGGTTATATTTCCAAGGAAATTATGGATATATGAGTATTTTTATTGGTATTAAATGTTTTTTTAATCATGTTCACAAATTTTTAAGTCATAGCTTATAAGAAAAGAAATGAAATGTGGTTTTGAGATCTCTTGAGTACACATAATGAAGGCATGCAAACCTGAGAATAAATTTTAGGTGTTCATTAGCATGTGTAACATATGCATGGGAACATAATATATTTATGGTAGATGGTAAAGTTTCCTAGCTTAAAATTTTAGGTATTAGTTTTTGAATTGAGGAGCTATTCTTTATGAACAATTGTTAACCGTGGAAGTTTTTTAAACCCTCTTAGAACCCTAATAGTGACTTGATGTTGAATATATTATTAAAAATAGCATATAATGGTATAAAACGAATATATAAACTATTGGATAATGTATACAAATATCTTGGGCACCTCCAAGTTTAATTGAGTTGTCAAGTGTGTTACTAGACCCTATAAGAAAGTACACATTTCTTGAAGATTTGTTGTAACAGTCAGAGTTGACCAAGTCAAAGTTTAAAAATGAATGGAGGATGAATCATAAGAATAATTTTTAATTTAAATTAAGTTTTTTTTTTTTAATTTAAATCCCTCAATAGTGATAAATTGATCATCTAAGTTAGCTAGTCGCTAGCATGCCTAATGGTGGAAATAATGAAAAATCCAGGTAGTAGTACGAAGGTGATTAGGGATATGTTATCATGAAATAGGGATTAAAAAAAGTGAATATATATATTTTTTAGTAATTTTAATAAAATATAATATTTTATATAAGTTTTTGAGGTCAGTGGTTATAGTGAAAAAGCTACTCACAAGTTGACTTGTCTAGCTTTGTGAGGTCTATGTATAGTGTTGTTATGAGATTGGTCTACAAGACCAATATTTCTATTTGAAAATATTATATTTACATTAATAAATGGTATAATTATATTATAATATCATATACATTCATAAAAATTAATTTAATATGTCTACACATGTGTTGAAGATCATTGTCACCATGAATGTGCTTTAAGGCAAACTAGCAAATTTGGGTAAGCAATTTGTAGTATTGAGCTTGAGAATCTATGCTATAATTTGATGTATCTAATGCATATGGTTTTGTTTTTTTGTGAATTTAAATTAGTGATAATTATTTTATAAATATTTTAATTTAGTTCAAGTGGTTGAAGCATTGAATCCAAAATGGCTTATTTGGTTCTGGTTTGACTGTGTAGAGTGAGGTCAAAAGATTAATCTACAAGACCAATATCTAACATTAGACCTTATGATTTTTGTATTTTAGAGTGGTATATACATGTAAAATAATATTTTTAGATTATTATTGATCATTTAAAGTGTTCTTTTATGTGTTGAATATCAAGTTGTTCATGACTGAATTTTGGAGTGTTCTATTAGTTTTGAGTGGGCTATTTGCAGAGACATGTTTGAGTCCTTTTGCTCTGAGTAGTGAATTATAAATCATATAGTTATTACCATGATTTTATTTATATTATAAATATACTATTTATTTCCATGTTTATTTAACTAATTTATTTTTATTCTCCTATAGTTCAAGACAGAATTTCTGTAGGTTCACAAACCTAATTGTGAATAGTACTAGTGGCATGCTTCAAGTGGTGATTGGAGATAAAAAGTGTCATAGACCTAATATTATATTATTAATTGATTATTTTAGTGTCATATTATTTTTTAATTTCATGTGTTTAATATGAACTTTTTCTAAGGAGATCAAAGGGTAACATGTTATAATGAAGGCCTAATTGAATTAAGTCTCTTTAAGGCCTAAAAGAGGTTTTGGTCTTTCAAGTTGTGTATGACATATTATAATGATTTATTAATATATTAAATGTTTTATAATACCTATTTAATTTTTAATATAAGTGTTCAAGTGTGTATGGCTGACCAAGAGGGATATAAGCAAGAGGCTTGTATAAATATAAGGTATTTTAGGCCTAATGTGTGTGAAAGAGTATGTAAAGGAGAAGTTAATGAAATAGAACTTGGTAAGTATAACGTGATTTTTTATAAAATTTTAAGAGTGGATATAAAATATTATGAATATTTTACATATGTTTTATGTATTAAAAATAAGTTCATATGACCTAATCAAGTCAAAAAGAAGGCTAGTTGAGTGAAGAAGACTAGAAGATAGTTTAAGAGGTATAAAAGAGAGAAAAGAGTTGAATAAGGTGATTATCATATATTATATGAGAAAAAATGTATAATAAATATTATAAAAATAATCATGTGGTTAATTTTGTATTGAGTCATCTAGGAGGTTGGTGCCTCCTTGCAAGATGGTGTTTGTTAAAGACTAGTTGAGTTGGTGCTTAGCTAGTTGGGGTTGATGTTCCATGTGAAGTTAGTACTTCAATAAATTTGGTGTTTTTATTATATTAATATATTCCATTTGTATATATCAATTTTTTTTCTTTTCCTTGAGGTTTTTTCACATATGTGATGTTTTCTTATGTTTCATGCTTATGTGGATAGGTGCTTATGCTTGCTATATCTATGTACTTGCTTTAATGATTCATGATTACTTAAGTGAAATTGATATGAAAGTTTTTAAATACTAATTTACAACCTCCATTCATTTTTATTCAAACATTTTGTAATCTCTTATTATATTTTTTTAACTTTTTTAATAATAGTGTCTAGGTAGTTATTTTGAGTGTGACTATTTCGACACCTAGCTAGTGTAACTCTATTTCAATTTTTTGTATTGTTTGATATTTAAATTGTGAAATTAATCATATTTGTAAGTTTAATTCACTTTATTTTGTAAAATATTCAAAAATAATCTTTAAAAAAAAGTTAATTTGTTAAATTATTCTTATATTAGTGTCTTTTGACACCCTATTTTATCAAAAACTTTTATAATTTTATTGATTTATCTAGCATTAAATTGAACAATTATTGTGTGTTTACACTTGAAATCTATTTTTAATTTCAAATAAATTTAAAATTCACACTAAAAAGGGTTTATTTTGAACATTTTTTTACTATCCTATTGAAAGGGAAGCTTTGGCTTCGCCTCATTTTTCCTTGGATAAAACCCAAATTCATAATATAAATAACTATAATATATGAAAAATTAGTGTTAAAATTGAATTGATGGACCAAAAATTGTGAAATATTTTTGTTAGGATTGAAAAAATATCTTATAGATGAAATGTGACCCCTGATCTTACTAATGCATTTCAACATAAATTGAAGGAAGCCATGTCTATTATATTACAGGGTATTAAAGATTAATTCCTTATCCACATTGGTAATCAATATTCTCCTAGAAATGCTTATAAAATATTTGATTTTATGTATGAGGGTACTTATCTTTCAAAAGTCATTAAGTATTGAATTACTGACTACACCTATGAAAGGTGATGAAAATGTTGTTAATTTTATTTTTAAAATTAAGAACATTAAAGTTTAGTTAGATGGATTTAATTGTCATTTTTTTTAATTTGATAGGGTAAATTTTTTTGAAATCAGAGCTATGAATCAAGTTAGTGAGGGTTTTGACAACTAGACCCACATCAAGGTACATCAAAGAGGGTGAAGTATCCCCCTAACTACCAAGTGTAGCATTAAGTTTTTGACTCCCACAACTAACAAAAATAGAAGTAGAGGTATCCCAACCTTGGTAAGACTAGAGAACGTGAGGGTTTTAAGGATTCCCACAACTAGGGGTTTTAAGGATCCTATAACCTGAGTATAACAAAGAGGGTTTGAATTCTCCCTCAACCTTTAACAAGTAGAGTAAAGATCCCATGACTAGGAAATACATGAGGGTTTTAAAGCTCCCTCAACCTTTAATAAGAATATTAAAGGTCTTGTGACCAAGGTAAGATGAAAGAACAAGAAGTAAAGGTACCCACGACCTTGGCAAGATTAGAGAACATGAGGGTTTTAAGGATAAATTTATTTATTTTATCATTCAATTAAATATTCATGAAAATTTTAGAAATTTCATTTCATTTTTGAATTCTAATTATCAAACTAATCAGGATATCCCTAACCTTACCACCTTGTTTACTCTTGATTCAAGAAAAGCAAGTAATGGACAATTTTTATTCTAAAGAAAATTCCACTCAGGCACTTCTCACCTTAAATAATGTAATTATAATTTTATTTAGGATCAATTTATTTATTTTATAACTTAGTTAAATATTCATGATAAGTTTAGAAATTTCATTTCACTTTTGAATTCTAAGTATCAAAATGATCAAGATATCCCTAACCTTACCACCTTGCTTGCTCTCTTGATTAAAGAAGAGCAAGTAATGGACAATTTTAATTCTAAATTGAATTTCTCTCAGGCACTTGTCACCTTAAATAATGTTTCTAATGATAATAATAATCATAAACTTAACCTTAATTTAGTTAAAGGCAAAAATGACAATAAGAAATCTGGTCATAAAAACCATAAACTTAAGTTTAATGGAAATTACAATCTGTGTAGTAATTTTCATAGAAGGGAAACATGTTATAAAAATAAGGATAGAATTAATAATCAATATTTTAAAATTAACAAATATAATAAATATAATCAAAATAAACATAAGAATCAAAACCTTAATCATAATAACAATCAAGATTCAATTGTTAAAGTTTTATATATTGTTTTATTTGCTTCAAATGAAAATGAGTGGATTTTTGATAGTGGTGTATCACACCTATGACTTGATAATATTTTTTTTTTGGTTATAAAGATACCTCTAAAGTTATTTACTTAAGAGATAATTCTTTCTTACAATCAACTAGACAGCAAAAAACTAAATTTTTAAATGTTGTTATAAATGATGTTTTCTATGTACCGAAGCTTAAAAAGAACTTATTCTATTATTCGCAACTTACTAATGATATTTTAATTATAAAATTTATTAAATATAGTTGGTGATTTATAAATATATTTAAATATTTTAATTTTTAAGTTGTTCAAAATAATGGTTTATAGATTTTCTCTCCTTCTTTTACATGTTTTCTTTCATCGCATAGTAAGAATGAATCTCAATTATGACATGAAAGATTCGGATATGTTAATTTTATAATTTTACATGATATTTTTTTAAATAATATTTTTATTGGACTTACTTATATCCCTTCTCATCATGAAACTTGTGAGGGTTGCTTATGTGGTAAATAACATAATAACCCCTTTCACAAGAATCATGATGTAAATTCCTCACAACCTATAGAATTGATTCATAGTGATGTTTTAGGATTTATTTAAGTTATATATCTTAAGTGTTATTTTTATATTGTTAATTTTATTGATTATTACACTAGAATAATCTAGTCATTTTTTATTAAAAATAAATCTAATGTGTTATCTAAATTTAATAAATTTAAAGCTAGTATTGAAAATATATCTGATTTTTCTATTAAGAGATTAAGAACTGGTAATGGTGATGAATTATTAGTAAAGAGTTCAATTATTTTTTCATTCTTTGTGGTATTCAAAAGGAACTAACAACTCCCTATTCCCATCATCAAAATTGTATTATTGAAAGGAAAAACCACACCATCATAGAAATGGTTAGAACAATGTTAAATTCTACAAATGTTCCTCCTAATTCTTATGGGCCAAAGAAATGAATATTGATTTGCATATTTTGAATAGAATCCATGTTTAATCATTGAAATTTTTTTACATCAAAATACATGTATGCTCATGGCCTATCATTTGATTTGATAAAACTATTTTTTTTAGTTTAGAGATACTAACTATATTGATAGGGTCTCATATACATTGTATTTGTTAGTAAAATGATTTAATTTGATTCTTGAAAAATACTTATTACAATTATATTGTAATAGATATATTTTTATTTCAAATAAAAAATATAAATATTATGATTATTTTCAATTTATATGAGTTATCATTGAAATACATTATATGCATAACACCATGCTTAATTTGACAAGATGATCATGTTTAGTTATTGCATTAGGTAAGAATATCATGCTCAGTAAGTTTGGATATTTAATGTTTCAATTTCTTAGATACTCTCAATTTTATTTTTTTTATCATTTGATTACATATGCTAACATCTTTATATGATTCATATGATAATAAGTTATGTTATGAAATGTAAAGTGTAAATGGAGTTTGTATTATTAACTCTTCATCATTTACTTTACTAAGCATTCTATTTATATATATCTTAAATTATTTGTTTCAAATTCATGTCTATTTGATTGAATGATTACATATTATGCTAAAAGTATCCGTATTTGATGTATGAGAGGTTATACCTCAATATTTTATTGAAACATATTAAATTTAAAAAGTTGTGATAAGATTTAAATTATAAAATGAGTTATTGCTAATAATATATATAATGTTTGGATTAATTTAGTATCATATTATTGGTAAATTATAGCACGTGAATCACATGATAGTTGGTGATGCTCATTTATCAATATTAGAGATGTCAAATAATGAATAGCATATAATAAATTATGATTTTTCAGTAAACTTTGTAATCAAATTAGTAAACTTGTTTGCCTAAAATATGACTTGATTATTTTTAATGTGCTCTACCATAGAAAAACATATGTCATATTTTTATGTATTTGGTTATTTTGATGCTAATAGTACTATGTTAACATGAATCTATTTTTGGATATGTGTTTAAGTTTTGTGTAAGTGTGTATCACCAATAATTTAATTATATTGAAGTTCATGTGCATTTTATCTAAAAGAAAGTCTTTAATGGTGATATTTATCCACATTTATATCCTACTGATGAAAAATTGGTAGATATCATCAAAAAACCACTTGGTGCTACCATATTTTATTAGTTTCATGTAATGTTGGGCCTCTCAAAGTTTCCATTGAGGGGAAGTGTGCATGATAATGCCACTTTCTAATGACCATGTGTTTCTTCCCCTTATCTATACATCTTCTCATTATAAATCATTATAAACTTTGTATGAAAGTTATTTTATTTGAGTAAACTTCATGTTGAAGTTTTTAATTTTATACCCAATACATTAAAAACATACTTTGTAATGGAGGTCTTTATGTTATTAAAGGCTTCAAATATACTTAGATGATTATTCAATAGAAATTATGAGATGTATTCTCACAATCACGTTAACCTAAACTTACCTTTGATTATTTTATGGATTATAATTCCTTTTGTTTCAAAAGGTGATTTTTAGCATGATGAATATTTTTAAATCCTTCAATTATGTACATAGTATAATTTTTTTTTTGAGGTGACTGACATTTATCCCCACTTAGCATTAAGGGGTAGTGTTAGAATATTTAATTCTAAGTGGACTTAATTGACCCTTATCCTTGGTATTAATTAAATAAAAAATAATATGTTATTTATTACCATGAGTTGGAAACCTTATGATAATAAATACTAGAATTATAATTATTTAATTATTACCATATTTTAATTAAATTATTTTATCAAGATGGATAGACCTATTATTTTTACAATGATCATCTCCCTTAGTTTTTTTAATTATAAATAGGGTTTTAACCCTATTATGAAACCAACTTAGAGAATATGAAATATTAATCATATTCGATATCTTAGAGTTTGGTGAAAGTTTGTCTGAGAAGAAGTGAGAGGTTGAAGAACTTGTATTGGGTACATAGGAGTTTCTCTATTATTGAATAATTCATCATTGTAGATTTTTTACCCCTGAGAGATTTTCCCATGTTAAATATTTGTGCAATGGTTTATTTATCTATGTGTTTCACTCTCATATACTTTGCTAATTAATACATCTCTAGATATCATGTGTGTATTATATATGTTCTGCATGGATTTTATCAATGTGTCCAATGTACTATGTTTCCATCCATAGAATCCTTTAACTAATTTCATTGTATCTTCAAAATAATTTCATGTGTATCCAATATATTAGAGAATTTCCATCATGAAAATATTATCACTTTAGTCAGTTTCAATCATAACATTGTATATAGGTTGTTCCTAAATGTATATGCATATAAATAATGCATGAAAATATGAATCATCATCAACTATCTCTCTATCATCAAATGTAATCATGGTTCGCTAAGTTGGAATATAGTTGATTGTACAAATTATAATATATAATGGATGATCATATGTCACTGATTAAGGATGAATTTTATATTCATGATGTACCTCTAGATTGTCCTTAATTTTTTTTGAATCATTTCTAGGGAAGGGATCACTAAAAATATTTAACTTTTTATTTTTATTGTGTTTTGGATAAGATTTTTATATAGGAGTGCCCAAATAAATAATGTTGTCAATAATGAGATCATGTTTTAACTTATCATAAAACATTTTTTTTAAATGCCTAATAATCTAATGATACTCACAATAGACATTTCCATCATAGTTCCTTGATATAGGTATGCTTGGATTAATCTCTAATGGAGGGAGTGTGATAATATTACACTCAAGCAACATATTTATAATCACATGGAGAGGTTCTATTAATCATGAAAAATGCCACTTTGATGTATTTGTTAATTGTAATTAGCTCATAGGTTATGATATTGTATTGATTATAGTATTCTCCTCATTTTTTTAATCAGTTGATTTGACCCATAATTCTATTTTGTTTGAAAATTCATTGTATAAGTACTCACTAGAGTTGATGTATACTTAAGTTTGTTCAAATTAATTAGCCTTAGATATTTCTCCCTCACTATATGTGATAAGTAATCAAATGATTTTTCTCTTGAATATGATTGATTCATGAAGTGGAGGTAGCAATGTTTTTTTAATGTCTTGTAGTTTATTATCACCCATAACATTGGTCATATAGCCTAGAATTATCTTGTATTGAAGCACATATTAAATTATTAGTTCATTTGATTCTTGATTTAGCTTAAAAATTAGTGTAGAGGTTAAATTTTGATCAATGTTAATGGAAAAGTGTGCAAAGATTTGGTTGGCCAACCATTTTAATTTTATAGATTATTAAAGAGGGAGATCATAAAACCATCTTAATGCATAGTATTTAACACTCCTTAGAAATAAATTGGTTAATAACTTATCCTTGCATGCATAATCCTAAAAAATCAATATGGAATGATCTAAGATGTTATTAAAGATCACCATTACCTTCATAAAATGAGATGTTGTGAGCTATGAAACCTATAGATAAAAAGTATGATGTTATCTTAGGATCTAATGGATTAAGGAGAAAGGCATAAATAACAATAGTAGGGATGCCTCTTTATGCAAATTTATCGAACGGTAACACCTTGGTATGCAAATTTATAACAGTTGCTCTATGGAATATGTGTAGCCACCTAGATGGGGTGAAAGTTAAAGGTGTAAGAATAGGCATTGAAATATTATAAACTACCTATGATGACCCTATATTTTGAGTGAATATTTCATAGGTTTTCGAAGGTGTAGGTATTAAAATGGTATAATTAGTAGTAATTATTCTTTGCCTTACAACCCTATATGTTCTTGTGAGAGATAGAAACCTACAAAAATTAGGGAAGTGTAATGGGATAAGCTTCCCCCATTTACCTATGTCTAATGACTAGCCACTACCTATGTATCCTATACTCCAAGGAGCCGAACCCAACCATACATATTTTTCCCACCTAATATGATTCTAAAATTGTGCTCATTCATTATTTATATATGGGTAATGATTGAAATTTGTACTTGACAATGTTTTATTTGACTTATCTTTTTAATGCTTCGAACTTGGATTATGATCGATCCTAGTGATAGGTATGCAAATTAGGAAGAATATATTATATTTCATCAACACTAAATAGTGTATATATCTATCATAGATAAGTTTCATATGCCTTTTGAATGAGACCTTGATTTGTTTATATATGATCCATTTGAATAATTCGTCTCATAACCAACATCCTAGTATTAACAATTAACTCTAAAGATGGGTTTTTTTTTTATAAATAGCCACTGTTGTGAGTGAGATGCTTTTGACATGTGTGGGTTTATATTAATTTGTGATAATAACTATAATTTTAAAAATTGAGCTATGTATAGGTAGACTTTTCTTAGAGTCTAGAGATGTTTATGCATGATATTTAGTAGTTTAAAATAAATAGTGATTTTCTTAATTATGTATAACAATAGAATGAAAAGGTTTGACTCATAATATATTATTCAAATGTGATATTATAAAAAATTAGGACCTTATTTGGGTCCTTAAATCATGTGTGTCAAATTTGTGTCATTTTTCATTTTCAAGTACTGAAGACCGAATTTTAGTATGTAAAAATTTCCCTCTTTTATTATAGTAATAAAATTGATAAAGTAAAAGGACAAAATATACCTGAATATGTTTTATCTTTTTGAGATATAGCTCCAAATGTGTAATTTTTCTCCATACAAACCTGAAATGAGAATGAAATAATCAATGTCCATATGTGAAATCCTAGATTTGAAATTAAAACACAAGGGTTAGAGTGTACACATAGGTTTTGGTGAAAACCATGTTGCCTTTGTAGATTGTTGGAGATGATGATTCCTCATTGAAGAATGTGATATTTGGGTTTGATCATACCATAAACTTTTGTAACTATGCAAGATCCTAAGTTGCAAGGCAACATGCCCCAATTATCATGAATGTGGGGAAAGTACACATTATAATAACTTAATTAACTATGTAGAATATAACCATGTGACTAAGTTAAAATCAAAACAAAACACTATGCAAGTAAATGAGAGAAATCATTGGGCAAGGTTAAATCATAAATGAATCAAACACTATAGATGGATTATGGATTCAAGTGTGATGTTTTGGTCTAGTTCAATCAAGTTCAATCCATGTAAAAAAACAAAACAATGATTACAAATAAATAAATAAATAAAATTCATTACCCATCATGTACATACATTTTGATAAGTGTATTATGGAATGACAGCCATTTTATATTCAACTATAACTATGTTTTATATTTTCACAAACTAGTATCATGATCCCTAAATCTATATTCTAAATTTGTGAACCTCTATTCGAAATGTATGTGAATGTGCAACTCTAAAATTTCATTCCTATAATATTTTATGCATATGCTTTTGTAATTTGTGTCAATGTGCCAAAATTTGTAATATATCTTAAATAATCTAATATTTTAACCATATAAATATCTAGGATTTTTGAAACATGTACTCTACTATGATTATTTGCTCATAGAGGCTTATCTATATAAGATAAACAATTGTAATGCCCCTCTTTTGAGATGAATAATGTATATTATAAATCATTCATCTCAAAATAAGAATGAATCGTACCATGTAATTTGTAAATATAACATCATGTAATATCATTTAATGATTTAGATAATTTTCCATCATAATAATGTATGTAATAATCAATGCATGTATGTAACATATGGAATGTATGGCATGTAAGTACCATGTCTAGATAGGTATATTAATTAATCATGAAGTATAAGTATCTTTAATTAAAAATACACAATAAAAATTCATGATATAAATAATGACACTCCTCAATGTCAACAAGCTCATAAAAACTAAGTATAAGTTATCACACATAGGCAAAAAGGGTTGCATAAAAGGGACATAAGAATCCAACCTAAAATTTACACGCAAGAGGACATAAAAAATGTTAAAAATAATGGACATCAATGGATTTCACATCAATTAATCCCAAGGGACACACAAAATAATATATCATGTAAAAGAGTAATAATGTCAATAAACCATAAAACAAAGGACTAATCTATGGCATTCATGTGTATCAATATCACATCATAATAAAATGGCATCTCTTGTATCATTATGTAATAACTGAGTTGATAAAAAGGCATGTGTAAACAATATAGGTAGTTTAACATGGTATAAAGTTAAAATAAAGATATAACCTATAATAGTGAAACTTATGGAATGAGATGGCCCTAGTATTAGCATGAACATTAGGTAGAGGGAAAACCAACATTTATATGTCCATGTATATCTTGTATGTCATGTATAACACTCAAATATCATGAAATACATGATTTTATGTAAATAATATGCCATATACCAAACATGTGATAAATAACATTTTTAAATATGTAAATTAGCCATTGTGTCATGTTCATTTCTTGATTTTGGAAAATTTTTAATAGTTGTATATTTTTGCATTTTATGATTATTTAATTTTTTTTTTTTAATATTTGAAATTTTAAAAAAATTAACCATTGATTCACTAAATAGAATGCCCAAGGTAGGTTCATGTATTATGTTGTTAAGGGATAGTCTATCATTAATAGGATGTATCAACTAGAGATAGATTAAAATCTGATATAGAGTCATGTGATGAAATGTGTTTATCATGCTCAATGCTCAAGCAATTTAGGGTATGATGAGTGGATATAGAAGTTTAAGGACACTATAGCATCCATTTTAAAATAGTATGGTGTCTCTCTACTTGTTTTCATTGTGGAACATGTTAAATTATTTGTCATACCAACTAAGTATGTGAGATATAATATATTTCCCGTTATGGTCATTGATTAACTCTATAACATAATGTGTAATAACTAGATGTATATATGGATAATGTATATGTGTTAAAAATGACCCCATATGTTTATCCTAACTATCTATGCCATATGTCATTGAATAATGCTCTTGAATATGTGGACCATCTATCTCTAAATAATTATCCTAAAAATGTGTCAACCAATCTTGGTGGTGGGGGCATTGGAGGATAAAATATCATTAATTAAAGGGAATAATCATATTGTACTCTTATAACTATAACCATTATGTTAGAATATATGTAATGTTGGTGTTGGTGTACTGTGTATGGAACTACAAAAAT
>JARHVA010000026.1:2865000-2927500 GCA_037957365.1 Torreya grandis | reverse complement strand
ATGAAAATAGAAAACATTACCCATACTTACTTGATAGGGATGGTAGTGTAAGCAATAGTTGATAGTATGATCCATAAGTACAACTACAAACTTGTGCAATCTAAATCCAAATCTAATTCCAACTTGAGATCCACATATAAGGGTCACAAGTGATATCAAATCACAAAATCTAGAATGATGTTAACTAGAGTGTTTGCCCTAGTGTTCTCCATGCAAGTGATGTGGGAAATATGGACATCCTCAAAGAAGGAGAGTAAATTGCATGTCACCTTGAAGAGTGGGAGTAAATTAGAGCTAAGGATGTTCTAGTCCCTAGTGACCTAAGACATGACTAAGAGTGAGTTATAAAAAATGACACATAGCACACTCCTAGCACATGAGTATCGATCAAAGTGAAAATAATTATATGATCATTAGTTACATATATATATATATATATATATATATGTTTTTATAGGTACATCATATATAATCACATGATCCTTGGCTTATGGTCCCCAAAAATTCCACACATATGGCTAGATACACCATAATCCCAGTTAGCCTATGACTAAGCTCTTTATCTTGTTCAACCCCTAGCCTAGTGGAGATCTTGACTTATACCTCTCAGCAATCTAGGCTAAGGCATGTTCTAGTTTTTTTAATTATTATAGCACATCACTCATTGCCTTAGATCCTTATGTCCTATCCTCTCAGAGTTGATATATATTAGCATTCAACCACTCGACCTTAGCTTTATATTAGGCTAGTGCCACCTCCACTTGCACCATGTCCATATCATATCGTACACCTACCACCTCATTCTTAGAACTCTCAAACTCCAACTATAGGATCCACTATTTCATTATCCCTAGCTCGAGTTCTTCTCACCCTCCTACCCTAAAAAATAGTGTATGTGGTATGGCACTTGTTAGTAAGATTGACATGCACTCTTCTCTCGCTACTAGTGTGATATCTAGAAATAGCTCTTATAAAATTAGGTCCACTTGGAAACTAGTCCAACTAGGCTGATCTCCTACACACACACACACACACACACACACACACACACACACACACACACACACACACACACACACACACACACACACACACACAAAATGATGTATATCAGTTACGTACTAGCTCATATAATGAATAGTAATGCAAAGGTAAACTTTTACTTCATATCACATTTCTTGCCTAGTGGTGGTCCTACTCCTCATGGATTACTTGCCTATTGAGCTCCTCTTGGTGGAAATTTCCCCCTATATGGTTGTGTCTCTCCACCTTAGACTCACTCTCATTAAGGTGAGTCTAATTTTAGTCTTAGTCCATGTCTCTATACAATACTTGCCCCTACTCATGCCTCCCTAGATGAATGTGTGCTTATCCCCTATAATGATAGGGTTTATGGCCTTGGGTGTCAGTAGATACCCTATGGACCAATGAATTCATCCTCTCCTAAGATATTTTCCACTATGGCATCTTAGGGCCATGCTATTATCCTATATATATCTTAGATGTAGCCTTCTACTGCATCCACATCTATGTCAAGCCTATGGCCCCTAACCCTACCTGTAAACTATGATGCCTAAACAACATCTCCTATTAGTTTTGGGTATACCTCTAATATAAATGGTCTTCTTGGTTTAATAAAAGGTATCATCTTGTATTCCCAATATAGTAGTATCATAGGTTGTGTCATTCTACCTAAGCCTGATCAGTATATCAAAACAAGTTGTTGGTATACTCCTAAGATATATTATCTCCAAGTATACCATTATCCTATCTCTTCCCCTAGACCATGCTATCCCATTCTAGTGGTAGTATCCCTATGTTATATCTAGTGTATATCTTCTTGAATAAAATCCCTACTATCACCATCTTTAATCATGGGACCCCAAGTACTCCCCATGTAATTATGCCTCCATGGTGCATGTATTCCCCTGTCCATCCC
Source organism: Torreya grandis (assembly GCA_037957365.1). NCBI lineage: Eukaryota > Viridiplantae > Streptophyta > Pinopsida > Cupressales > Taxaceae > Torreya > Torreya grandis. The sequence continues at coordinate 2,925,561 of JARHVA010000026.1, read as the reverse complement.
ACTAGGTAGTCGTTGGCCATAACAATATCTTGCACAAATTATTGCACCACCCTTTTCACTATATTCTCAACCCTATGTATCTATTATATGTCATTAATTCCTAGGACAAATCCCAAGTATAGCCCCAACTAGAACACATGACTGTCTAGCTCCTATTAGAATGAAAGTGTATTCACCAACTTGTTGGCATAATGTAGTGAGATAATGTGTGCTAGAATAAAAAGGCATACTCTTCTAAATAAATCTTATTCATCCTAATACAATGCTTATACTTCCTCCAATATCCAGGTAGGCACTCTCTCTCTCTATTATTTACCTTACATGTAGCAAAAAGATTTATAGGTGGCGGTGGCTCAATATGTTTCAATGACTCTCCAACCTCAGGAATATTGAATCTTGATCATGTGTAAAATCAATCACACAAATAAATAATTTATATTTTGAGTAATTAATAAAAAAATAAATTTATACAACTAATTTTTTTCTCCCTCCACTCTTTTCCTCTATTTCGGCCTCTCCAAGGCTAGTTTGGGCCTTTTTGGGGCCCCTCAAGCCTAGGCCATGGGTTTTCAACCAAACCCATGGCCTCCTAATGTAGCAAGATGAAATTTTTATGGCCTAATATTTGGGAAGGTTTTATATTTTCCTAACTAGTTCATGGCCTAGGGTGTGACAGCCAAATAAGGCCCAAGCTTTACCCGAATGCCTCTCCCATGGCCCCATTTGTCCTCTTTCTTCCTCCAAACTATGTGTAGTCCCATTCCATATGTTTTGGATGGATTTTTTTATTGATTCATCCCTTAAATCAATTAAAATCCACAAAAAAAAAATTTTAATTCCTTCCTAAACCCCCATAAAATTGAAAATGTGTATAATTGATAATTAGTGTGTTTACGTAGACCATCTCAATCACCTCTCACATGATCTCTTGCATCCTCATAAGCTATAATTTTTCAAGATGAAAATTATGTGAAAATGAATCTTTTTCACCATTTCCACTCTTTTTTCCACCTCTTTTTAAGCCCGTTTTGGCTCTATTCAGAGAGTTCACCTATTATTACTAGTAAGACCATGAAACCTATATCTTAGGGGTTTTAACCCATTCTATATGCAATGTAATCCTCCATTTTCTAATTCAAGGCCTTATTAGGCTCATTTTTATACCATCCTAGTCTCTTGGACCACTGAATCCCTAGCCTCTTGGGCTTGTGCACTCCCTTTTATATGCATCTTGGGATAGAAGTAGAGTCATTTGCTTCTTTTATTCAGTTGTTTATCTTCTTGTTTATATATTATCCCCACTAACTCCCTCCTCCTCTTTTGTTGTGGTGTTTTTAGGTTTTTAGGTTCATGGTTGTGGTTTCTTTATGACTTGTTTTGGTCTTCACCAACTAGTCTTCATCTTTTATGGGTCTCTTACCACCCTTAATCACCTTGTCCCACAACTAGTGTATACCTTAGCCCATTCAATATATCTTGATGTCATTACTTGTCTCCCCCATGAAACTTGTTTATTATACTATGTGATGGAAAAGTCCTCCTATAGTGATGTCTTGCATCCCTGACCCCTACCATGGTGTACCTATCAGTGATGAATCACACTAATGGTAATAGTTGAGGAAATATGACCCACCATTATGTCTTAGGTTATTAATGATTTATGGGACCATAATATTATTACATTTTCCTATTTCCTTACTAGTGAGATGAATAACATGGTTGAGTATCATGTAATTATTAGTGCTTTGATCGATGTTTGTGCATTAGGTGTGTACTATGTATAATTATTCTCTAACTCACTCTTAGTCATGTATCAACTCACTAGGGTCTATAACATCCTTAGCTTTGAGTTCTTCCCCTCTTTTAAGTGGTACATAATTTTCTCTCTTTATTTGAGGACATCCAGATCTCCCACATCCATTTCATGAAAAACACTAGAACAAATGTTCTGGTGAATGTCATTCTATATTTTATGATTTCACAACACTTACATCCCTTATATGTAGGATTTGGATCTAGATTTAGATTTGGATTGTATAGAGTTTACACTTGTACCTATGGACTACACTATCAAGTTTTGTTTCCACTACCATCTCTATCATGTAAGTATAGGTAGCTTTTTCTATTTTCCTTTTACTCTCTCTCTTTTGTTTGTGTATAGCTTCTAAGAAATGCATAATACTCATTATTCCTTCAAACATTGATTTATTTTACCTTAAGGGAATATGTAATCACACTTACTATGAACCTATTCCTTATGATGATTTTATATTAGTTCATGTGTAGACTACCAACCTGACCAATCTGATTTGAGACTATCTAGATGCTTGGAAACTTCCCTAGTCTATTTTGTCACCCTCTGATCTTTCCTTGTACTCTTGAATACCTTTTGCTCATTCTTGAGCTCATTGGATGTACCTTAGAGACCACAAAAATCCCATGGTATCTTAGGACATAGGTTTTATCCCAAAACCCATGGATTAGGCCACATATTTTAGCCAAAACCCCATGCCCCACACTGTATCTTGAGTATAGAGTTGTTTTGACATGTTTTTGGGTTTTGTCTTTTACCTGAACAGTCATAAATGACTCATTTTTAGTGACTCTGAATATTTGGTTTGCCCTATATGATTCCAAATCATCCCATTTTCCCCTACTTCTTGATCATTTTTTTCTCTCTCTCATTCTTAAATCTCTCTTGATTCACTCTTGGTGATTGAGGCATCCATTGTGATAGAGGTCCATTTACATTATTGTATACTTATTTAATGATTCCATTGATAATGCTAGTTTCTAATACTCTATTGTGGCTTGCTTCCAACTTCTAAAAGTTTCATTTCACCTAATTTATGCACCTAGATTGGGCTTGTACACTCTTTCAATTTCTTGCTTCTCCTCCTCCTTGTTTTGACATTGGTTTGGACCTTGCTCTACATTGTAACATTTTTTTCCTTCATAAATGCATCATACCTAAATTTTAAGTTGGTATAAAACTTGAATAATACTTTGAGATTGATATGAGGGTACTTTTTTATGAAAATTACAACACCATAGTTGTATATTTTTGTATTTCTAAGGTTTAATGTTTTTATGTTAGTTTAGCTCATTTTGAACATGTTTTAGAGTAGATGCTAAAGTTTATGCATCCTCTCAAACCTAAAAACATTTTTTTTATTTAAAATTTATTTCATTTCATATTATTTCTTGATTATAAATCATTTTACTACTTGGTAGATGCTCATTTGTTCAAATAGCTTAGTTTACTTTCTTAAAGTGGTATTCCCTTTGCTAGGTTAGATATCACATGCTAGAGATAGTTTTATTTGAACAAAGGCATTAGCTTAGGTTTCTAAAATTGCATACTCTATCTCTCTCTCATTCTTGAAAATATCATTTCCATTCTAAAATACTTTTAATTACTAGAGTTGTATGTTTATGAAATAAATTTCTTGCTTGGTAAAATTCTTTTATTCAAGTAGTGTTATTTCTCATTCTGTAAGAATTGAGTTGTCCCACTTATCTACTTGATATTATTTAAATATGAATGTTATAGATGTGTGTGTCCTTTATGCATTAAATTTTGATAACCTTAACCTAGTTTATAAATCTATCTATAGCTTGGTACAATCTAGCAAATTGGATAGCCTCTATAGATCTCTTGTATCCCATAGTGTCATTAAGCCTAGTAGGTGTTTTCTTAGTACCCTATACACCCCCTTTCCAAACCCTCATAGTTCCATTTTGATTCTTGGAGCTACATGTAGATATTGAGCAAGTCAAAGAATTTTCTAATTTTCATCAAGAAATTAAAATTTTTCCCCAACAAATGGATAAATTTATTTAATTTATCCTAACATTTAAAATTATATTTTTATCAAATATTTCATCATCTTAGATACAAAAATAATTACTACTTTCAAAAAAATTAAACCCTCCAATTTTATGCATCATGGTTACTACTCTTTATTTTATTCTTATATCAACACCTACAATCACATATGTGTTAACATCCCTAGGTATGGGGTCATCACAAAGATTATTATAAATTAACATGACTTTTTATACAAGGGAATCATACACACTTGTCTTTATTTATATGCATGGTCATCCAGCAACCTTGACTAATTTGCACTTTCTTGAACAAAAAATTATAGCCTTACATGCTAATCTATTGTAATTAGATTAAGGTATCTCTAGAACAACTCATTCAATGGACTCCCATACTTTGATTTAAAATCCATTAGCACTTAATATATACTATTACCTATTAAAAATAGGTTCGGTAGCTCCTAATTTACCACTCTATGAAGGTAAAGATGATATTTAACAATATATTTGATCATTCCATGTAGCAAGCTTGGACTATGATTAAAATGATAAATTACTAACCAAGATATTTCCAAGAAGACTTGAATACTTTGCCCTATGTTGGGTTTATGATATCCCATTTAAATCAATTGTAGCATTAAAAAATTTTAAAGATCATATTTTAGCACAATTTTCCATCACCATTGGTGAAAATTTATCTTTTACGTAACTACAAAAACTCAAGGGTCAAATGATCCAAATAGTAAATATGTTCTTCAATACAAAACTATGCTAACTGAGATGATAAATTATATGCTAAAAAATAAATTACAATATATATTTACACAAATTTTGCTAGCATCACTCCATTAATCGATCATGTGTAATAAATTCAAATATTTTGATGAGTTGTGTTAAACAGTCAAAGAAAGAGAAGTCAAGCTCATAGATTTGAACAAGATAAAATATGCACCAAATAGTCCATCTACTTCTGATATCAATTTTCAAATCAAACCAAACTATAAGATCAAATAAAATGAAATAAATAATGAATCAAAATAATATTTAATGTAGTATCACAACCATAAGATAATCTTTAATTGATAACCCCACCAAAGATTAAGTTTACAAGGTTACCACAACCTCCTCATGTCCTATTACAAAAATTACTTGATTGTAATCCCATATCTCTACCTACACCATTTGATTTTGATTCGATCAAGCCTCAACCTAAGGGATTTGATAATAATGCATATGGTGACTACCAAAGATATATCAAGTATTCTATAAATAAGTATTTTATATTAAGGCATTATATATATATATATATATATATATATATATATATATATATATATATATATATATATATATAATCAATTTTAATACTATTTATCTAAACACACCCATAGAGAAAGCTATACCATGACAAAATGATAGTGCAAAGCTAAAAATATTTATTAATCCACTCAAAAATAGGGTATAATAGAAAATAAAAATAATTCATAAGTACATCATGTGGAAAATGTGCATCCTCCTCCTTCAACATATGGGCATCTAATAGATAAAATTATTTGTACATTTATAGGCATATCAACACCATGTCATGTGATCAAATTTTATGATAGTGCAATCGATGATGATGATTTAGATAGACATGCAATCTTTGTTAGAGATTACATCAACAAACAATCTATACATAGTTTCATTATTGATAATGTGTTAAGTGAAAATGCATGTAAAATACACTCTTTCGTAATCTATGATACACAAAGAAAGATTTATAATAGATATGTGGGAATAGGGTTAAAAATATATAAGTATCTTATGTACAAGGGTGATAAACTAATATATAGTATGGAAATTAATTTCAAACCCATATAAATGAATATTTTGAAATAAAATATTGAGATATGTTAAATATAGAAAGTGCCAAAATTTAAAGATGTTTTATTGAATGAAATACTAAGAAATAATACTTATATGCATTATGGGTCTGAGTTGTGAATATTATAAGTGTGTAGGATAAATATTATAATATAGTCATAAGATTCTAGAAATGATGTTTGTAGAGTTATAGACATTACCTTCAACCTTCAGACACTACCACTAACATTATTATTCATTTTGTGATTCTACTATCTAATACAAAATATGCCCTGGATTTTTATGAAACCAATTTTGTGTTGTAGGTTTCTTTAAAAAAAATTTGATTTATTCATGTATAAAACATATGATTAATATATTTTCTTATGGATCAAACCCTAACTCTTCCCCTTCTTCTCCCTTGGAATTTATTTTCCAAAAATGGGTTAGTGGACTCATGATGTCAAGATGACCTCAAATACCCCTCCATTAATAAGTGTTACCTACATAACCAATACTTCAAGGAGGGCCTTAGGCTTATGTATTTCTCCCCTATGTGTGGGAGTATGTGTGAATAATGGTGTAATATGTGATATGTAGATGCATGAAATGATATATCTTGTGACTTGATAAATAACATTCATGGTTTATTTTTTAGATGCTTCAAACCTTTTATATCACTAATACTATAAATTATAAATAAATCAGAATGAATAGGGTAGAATAAATTAGTTATTTGATTGATTAAAATAGACTTGGTAGGTGTTTGCTTAGTATTTTATGGATGAACAATGAGGAGGCTTAGACTCATATTTATACCACATTTTGAAAATATCTCATGGTAAGGTTCAATATGACAAATAGGTCAACCCATATATTCTGAATAGTTTTTAATTTGGATATATTTTGAGGAATAGACACTAGATAAGTATCTAGAAATTAGTGTCGATGCTAATTTCCATTTTTTGCTAGCAGTGTCCAAAAGACTAGAAAATAGGTATGGATTTGTAAATGATAGTGAATTATATATATCATGTTTTGAGCTTTTTGTATTCTACAGGTTGTCTAGGTCATCATGATGATATGGGTCAGACTATAAGATAATAATTTAGGCATAATGAGATGGTAAATGCAAGCCTTTTGGCAATGGGAAGGTACAAAAATAAAGGGGCATGCCCTTATTGGTATTTTTCAAATTCACAATACTGAGATTTTATAAATATTTAATTTTAGTATCTAAAATAAATTACATCAATAACAGTAAAAATATTTGATGGTCATACACATAATACTCTAGGTCATATAATACTACCACTTCAAGTTGGATTAGCAATAGTGGCTTCTTCATTTTTAGTATTTATAATCATATGGGTCTTTAATATGTTATTAGGATTCCATTGGATACAAAATCTCTATGTATTACCTTAAATAGTACATATATGCCTCAAATACATACATTTTAATCAAGTGCTTAAATTTCAATGCAATCAATATGAGTATCCTCTAAATTTAGTGGTAACTCATCTTCCCCAACCAATATTATAATTGGTTGTGGCACTTGCTCAAAATCAAAATAAAAATCCATTTATGGAAGATATACATAATATTTATATAAATTCATTACATATTAAATTGATACACCTTCGTAAGTAGAAAGATTCATATCAAAAAGTTACTCAAGATTCAAAGAAACATAAATCTTCAATAGTGCATCCTAAAGTAGTTTTAAGGTAGTGAATCATTTAGTTTAGTGTATTCCAAAAAAAAACATAAAACTATACCTTATCCTACTATGTATCATACTCCACCAATTTATGTACCTTCTTGAGTTATACATACTACAAAGGATCTTTTGTGCAGTGATCAAGAAAGTTACATTACAACACCTAAGGCCTTCACATATCTAGACTCACCTACATGTAGCACTTTTGGTCCATGTAAATTCAACATCACACTCTAAGACACATTAACACATAATGATCCTCCCATTTATGGTATCATAGTCTAGTTCCTTTTAAAAACATCAAAATTACAAAAAAAAAAAACATCAAAAAATATTTAAAAATTTGTAAAAAATGAAAACATTTAAAATATTTTAAAAAAATCAAAAATTAGGACTTAATCATAACACAATTTATTAATTTACTCCTTTACATATGTAATTTATCATATATTATGGTATATAACATATCCTTTTCTATACACACATGCATTTCATGAGGTGTATGAGTGTGATGTAGGACATACATATCTACATAGATTATTAAATGCTAAATTCTTTTCGACATAGTGGCCATTCTAATGTTGGGGGCATCTAATTTTCTAGGTTACATTATAACAAGTTATATTTATCTATGACCTCAAATTCCATGTCAGGCTATATATCTTACACATGTCTTGATAATTACTCATATCTTACATTTTGCTAAATGGGTGTGTTACTTTGCCATGATATAGCATGGATACATTTGATTGAAATAGACTAGTTTTCACTTGTTCGATGATCCTTGAATGTCATTTAATTTTACTAAATTATAGGTTGGACATTGTTTTCCTATCGTATGTGGCCCTTGTCCCTTGTGTGTAAATTTATTGAACATCTCTATATGATTAAATCTTGTTATGTGCAATATTTGAACATGTCCATTATTTATGGCTCTTAGCCCTTTATGAAAAATATTTTGCATTTGAATGTGTCTATTTGATTAGGCCATTAACCTTATTTATGTGATGTTTACTTTTATGTGCAACATTTTAACATGTTTCTTGTATGCATCCATTGGCCTTATGTGTGACATCATGTGTTGTGCTTTTTTTGGTTGTTGAGCTTGATTAATGGTGTTGTGATCTATATTAGGCACCTTTACTACATAGACTACTTCATAGATGGTCATTGTATTGCATGATTCATTTCTAAATCTCTCTAGACATGAAACTTGTATGCATCACATTCAATTTTTTACATACATGCCTCAAAAATAATTACATTTATATGATGACATACTCTTCACATGTTCACATAATTACTACATGATTATATATTTATCATAGTAAATAGTTAAATCTTCTTTTTAGATGAATGACTCACATGCTACATCCCAAAAAAGTGGGGAATCAATATGGGATTTTCTTATAGATCCAAACCTCCATGAATAGGAAATCATATTTGGGACAGATTATAGGTTTCAAAGATACAAATTATAGGTTTTAAAATATTAAAATTAATATAATATTAGATTCTATAATAGATTTCATGGTTCAAATATTCAAATTAATTTAAAGATTAGATTCTATAACAAAGCATAGGTTTTAAAATATTTAAATTTATTCAAAAAATAAACACATGATATATATTGGCATATTAACATAGATTATGAGGGGCATATAAAAAATTTCAAAGACCCAAATTATAGAATTATACACACTTGATGGCATATGCATGAGCATATTTAAAAATATTTACAAGATCAAAGTTATAGGTTTCAAATACAGCTACATGAGCATAGAGGTGCATGGCATTATATGTCACTTGGCACAGATGTAGGGGGTATGATACTTATTCATGCTCACATATACATTTTCAAATTTTAAAGTTAAATAAGGCATGATGATTATAGATGTATACTTTTTCAAAGCTTTAAAGTCACATTTTCAAGTTTCAAAGTTTCAAAATTCAAAAGGCATGATACTTGTTCGTGCAAATTTTCAAAGTTAAAAGTTTCAAAATTCAAAGGGCATGATACTTGTTTATGCAAATTTTCAAAGTTCAAATCACATGATAATTATTCATGCATAGTTTCAAATTTAAAAGTTTCAATTTCAAATGCAATATGTTTATTTCAATACTTATCAATGATAAATTTGGTCACGATGGGGTCACAAATATTATTCATTCTATTTCAATCATGAAAAATATAATCTAGATTAATATGTAGTGGAGTTATTTGATCTATTATGGGTAATATACATTCTATTATAGTGACACTTAATGTACTTTACATTACTTATATTTAACCCATTATGTGATTCCATATTCTATTACATGTAGTGTACATTCAATTCTAATGACACTCAATAGCCTTGGCATCACTTCTAGTGATTCCATCCTGGTTTCTCCTCTTGGATTAATACATTGGTACTACTACTCATTCATGAGAATTGTAATATACATCTTTCCAACTCAGGGGCTTGATTAGTTATTCAAATTGGGAGTTGATCCCTCTTAATTCACCATTAGTTCAAATTATACAAGTCCTTTAACAAGGGGCACAGTTATTTATTGTCAATTATAATTTATAGGTAAATTTGGTTTCACCAACATATAAGTGTATTTCTTCCTTTCTCTCATATCAATTTTTCAAATTTCAAAGTTTAATTTTTAAAAAATTAAAATATGGACAAATGACTACTTTATTTGTTACCACAGTACTTCTTAAATTTTAGTTCCCTACATAATTATCCTCTCAAAGAAATAAAAAATATATACATAGTGAGGTTCAATTCTTTCTCCTTTACTCTATAAATTTCATTTATAGAATAAATGGGGGTGTAGACACATAAATATGGTCACATTTACTTGATAATTATAATCATTAATACATCTTAAATCACATGACTTTCACCCAGATACATAATTCTTAGTCACCATTCCTCTAATCTAATTATCTATATGCAAGATCAACCCTTTGTTCATCATCACTAATGCACATAAATTTCAAAACCAAATGTTAAAACTACTTAATATTTCCCTCAAAATATCTCCCACTCATGACACTTGTCTCTAATAATTTGGGACATATCCATCCTAGGAATATATAAAACTTTTTTTTGCTGTTATCCCCTAGAGTGATCACATCCCACACAAAATAATGTCTAGTTTCAAATTTTTAAAACATTATTTTGGGTCTTATTATATTTTTCACAAGGTCATCTAAATTAAATTACTAAAATGGTTTCCTATAAATACATATAAAATGTCATTCACTTCCCCACTTTATATCACTTGGTTTTAAGCTTACATACTATTTCACATCGAGAAAAACTTCCCCATTATTTTTGAATTCAAGATCACCGATAAGGATCATCCATAAGCTAAGTCTAAAACATATCAAATAAAGTTGATATCTATCATTTCTATTCATCAAAACCTTGATAAAGTTGATATCTATCAATTCTATTCATCAAAACCCTTTTTCTAGATGCATGCACATATTCAAGGAGCACAGTTGCATAATCACTTTAGGTGGTAGAACTACATGGGCTTGATTTTCCTCCTTAGAGTATTAGATATGTAGGTAGAGATCAATTATCAAGTGGGTGTGTTAGATCATATCATCCTATTTCACTCCCCTCATTTTTTCTTTTTTTCAAGGTTTTAAACTTTCATTAGGTTTTCAAAGACAAAATAAGGAAAATAGTGAATTATGCATTGCCTAATCTAAATCACAATATCTCAATATACTTAGTACACTCAAGCATAGAAGGTGTAATAGTCATATTTTTTCACATTAAACCAGGTAAATTCTACATTCAATGGACTCAAGTGTCCTAAATTTTTATCCATTATAATAGTCATATCCATAAATACTCTCTGACATATTTTTTATATATCATTTTCAAAATACTACTTTCTTTATCTCTCTATGTTAATCACCAGTCAAAGTCAACTCAAACAAGTCTATGATAAAAAATTTCAATACCTATTTAGGAGGGGTTTTAGATTTTGCATAGTCACATATTTTATTTATTTCTACTTTGAGACATCTAAAACAATTAATATTAATCCCAATTTGACGTAAGTAAATTTATTCTTAGTATTTTCTAAAAATAGTACTTTTATATATTTTTAATTTCTAATATCAAAATTTTTGACTATTTTACACCTTTAGCATTATTATATCTATCTTATTTTAAACATATTAATATAACACATTTATTCTTTTATTATAAATAGGGGTCAACACATACACTTAACATCTATGTGTTGACTCCTTATTATTGCATGGCATGTCATGTGTCACTTTATAGGTATGTACCATGTTAGATAACCTACCATTGAAACCAAACAACTAAAATTCTAGTCTCCACACCTTCTAAAAAACCATTACTTGGCTAGATCAGTAATTGACACATATTTTTTAATTGTTGTTTTTTATAACTAGTTTATTATAATGATGTATATATTATAAAAGTGTGATGTATAAGGAATCAAAGATGTGAAATCAAAAACATGAAGACCAAATATGATATTATTAGCATGACTTGAGTATCAACATTCACACACATGTATAAATTGTCATTATTTTTAGTATAGATAAGTCATTTGGAAACTATAGACACTCAAATTTAATCATTAAGTGATTGACAATGTTTAATATTAACATCCTTATTTCACTTGGCCTATTCACCATTATGTTAGCTTATAATCGATACTGGAGCATTCACTATTCTAAAAATTGTCTTTAAAATTCTTAAAACATTATTTATACATCCCTAATCTCCTTAAAATCACTTGTTAGACCTTTTTTTAGAATTTTATGTCTTTTTGGGATAAGACCATGCTAGGTTGGACATGGCCACACTGTGGCCTTATCCCCCACGCTCCAATGGTAAATTTTTAAATTTGAGATATTTCATTTTTAATCCCCCCTCAAAATACATCTAGCAATCACTTGGAAATTATACTACACATTAAGCAAAAGATCACTATTTATTTCAATTCTAATTCTAAGCATTCTAAAATTCATAGGCCAAGTCTAAATATATTTTTATGTTAGCTTAAGGGCACTCATTATTAAAATATATAAATTAATCTATCTAGTTTACACTTATCAATCAAATTCAAGATTCACGCAATCACTTTAAGAGGGATAAATACATCATCTTGAGGCCCATTTGAGTTATGTAGGTAGCACTTAGATTAACTAATTTTTTTTAAGGATAGATTAGTTATTTATATAACCCTATTCCCCCATTTTGGAATCTTATCTCCATTGTGTTTATTATGCATGAGATAGGATTTTACTTTTGTTTGTCTTACATGAATCAAATCAACACACACCAAAAATCATTAAACCCTTGCAGACAAGGGCTCACACCCATATCATAAAATTAGTCACATAGTCAACCAAGATGTGGTTTTCATATATATACAAGGCCACAATGTGTCCCTATCCTCCTATAATGGGATTATTATAACATAATTTAAATTATTAATTTTAGATACAACATAGTTTATGGGTCTTTCCATCTAGTTTCAGGTATTTTTTCATGTCTTGTTATAAATTTACTATTTTTAGCTAACCTTCAATTTTGTAAATTTTATATTTTACATTCAAATATGTATATTCTTGTATTTCAATTTCAATTATTTATATCTATTAGTTTAATTGCTTAAATTCAAGATAGATCAAACATTATGGTGAACCCATTATTTTTATAATACTACTTGTCTGCTTTGTTTTGGTCTTGATATTTCATACAAATTTATGTAAATTCTTGACACTAAAATAAAATAGCATTCAATCTTGGATATAAATCTAACACATAACAAGATAATCTTATTTAACCTTGGATTTAATTTGACACTGAATAAATTTCCTTGTAATCTCAGATAACATCTAACATATAATCTATTTATTTGAACCTTGGGTTGATATTTGTTGATATCTATACACAAAAAACTTTCGCTTTTACTCTTCATTTTTTATTTTCTTGTGATTTTTTTGGATACTATGTTCTAATAGTTTTAAAACTACATAATGATTGTTGTTACAGGCTACGTGTTAATTTATGTTACAGACATCATGGTGTGAGGGGTTTACCCCAATAATTATGACCATTTTATAACACTAAAATAGTTTTTAATTTCCATGTACCTCATATTATATAAAAAAATGCCTAGGGTCCCTTGTTTATACCATATGAAACATCTTTTATCTATTTGATTTGTGGTGCACCTGAGAAAAGCATATCATCCAAGAAAGTTAATCTCACTATGCCCTCAAAAATGAGGTTAATGGTCTACAAGAATGGTTTTTCTCTATAGTTAATGTTTTGAAATATTGGACTAACACTAATAAATAAATAAGAAATTATATTTGAGATCCCACATAATCATTCCAATCCTTACCTAGATCACCATTTATACCTTTATTTTTACTTTTATTGTATTCATAATACTTATCTCTTGTGTACATGCATGATTACATGATAACACTAAGTGTTTTATTTGTTGTGATTGATTTATTTACATTCATTATGTATATATTGGATAGTCATTTTTCCTTATTCTCTACTCATGTTGTGCCTTAAACTGATGATAATGAATGGATAAATCATAATAAGAAAAATCTTATAAAAGAAGCATATATGAATGATTATGATTTTTATGATTTGGAAATCAATAGAAAAATTTATTTAAATGAAATTTGGGAACATGATTCTATAAAAATAAATTCATATTTAAATCCTACTCAGGATCCTCCTTTGCCTTCTTCAATAACTAATAATCTAAAGCAAAAAGAGCAATTTAAGTCTCAAATATAATAACATTTAGAGGTAAAAATATTAAAGTAATATCAAAGTATTTTCAAAAAAGGATTTTAAAATAAAGATTCAATCTCTAAAATGTCTACTCATAATAATCATTTTATCTCTTCTCCTTTACAAATAGTGGATATTAAGCCTATATGTCGTTGTTCATCCCCCTTATCAACCAATGAAGATTAACTTCATTACTCTTCCCTTAGCACATCACAAACTAAAATTTAAATCCATAACACTCATTATATCAAATCTTATGATGTTTCCTCTACTTCCACATCATGTTTATATTCACATGATGTTGCTCTTAATCTTGGCATAAAGTTACCGCATGATAACAATGTATCTCTTTCTAGTTATAATTATTTCAATGTTATCAATCTAAAAAATTAATTGACTCATATATAATTAATTATTATCTCAATATAAAGGAATAACTTATCTTTCCACCTCCCACACCTCCTCTTGATATTTTTTTTATGCACATTCAATCAAATATACCTAAGGTTTGTTCTTGTGAAACCCTTCAATATCAAAGCATCACTATCAAAAATTCAATAGAATATTTACAAAAAAAAATTCAATTTAAATATCATATCACTTGAAAATAAAAATAAACAAATAATTCATAATATTTTTTTGTCAATCATGTATATTCATCTAGCTATCATGTGCTTCAAAATTAACATACATCTACATTTAATTCTTCAAAAATTATACAAAACGCTAATATGAGTCCAAGTAAGCTTATAAGATAAATGATTTAAAAAAACTTAATTATATACCTATTATTCCTCCTCTAAAAAGATCAAAATATTATTATGAATATCATAGACTACATGGTCATCATACATATAATTTTTTTAGCTTCGAATAATAAAATACAAAGTATCATTGATAGTGGTGATCCTATAATAATAGATAATTCAATTAAGTGACCCACTTATCATGCATATGCTAAAAACAAGTGAAAGAACACATAGAGTAGATATGGATATAAAAGGATAATTCAAAATAAGAAAGGATTGAAAAATCAACATTAAAGTAATAAAGTTTACAAAAATAAAAAGATGAAATAACTAGACTAATTTTTTTTTGTTTTTATTTGATCAGGTAAACAACCTATTTTTGCAATGATCCAAGAACCATAAAAGTATTATGTAAAAAGGTAACAAGCCATCAAGGCCAAACAACAAAAAACTAGATATAGAGTCCCATAAATAGTGGGAAAAAATAGCAAAAAATTAGATTAGGAGGGGGGCCTCTAGTATTTCCTTCTCCTCCTCAGATATCTTCTATGGTACTCCTTTCTTGATCTTAGAGACTTTGGCCCTCATCCTATTACCAGGTCCTTAATCCATATCATTAGGAGGATTATGCACAACCTTTTATGTCCCTATACTTGTAGAGAGGTTTTATTGATAGGGGTCAAGTTGGGGATGTTAGGAGGGGGGTCTTTGTTACCTTTAGTGGATAATTAATAGGGGTCTATTTTAGCTTGATGAAATGAACAAAAGAATAACCAATCAACTTTGCTTATCTATACAAGGCATTCCATTCTTGGATAAGGCTAGCTAGGGTCAATTCGGCTTCTTGCACCCTATTATTGAAATTGTTGAGTTGCTTCTTTTTTTTTTAAAAATCCATAGACATAAGGAATTTGACCTTCTCAATGGCCTCCACAGAGGTACCCTCATCTAGAAAGGTTGGCTTGGTCTTGGGAATAAATATCTTTAGTGGAAGATCTTTAGTGAAGTTTTTAGATAGGTTAGCTTGGGGAGTAATGATAGATGGGTGGTAGGACCCCGAGGTGGGGTCCTCCTCTGAAGAGTCCTATAGAGAGTCTACCTTGATGGAGGACCCCCAGGGAGACCTCCCTACCTTTCAAATTTTTACCATGCTTAACTAACAACATTATAATCCCTTGATGCAAAAAGGGGTTAGACTCATTAACTTAGTGGGTAAGGGATATGCATTCTAATGACTTTAGCAGGTAAAATAATAAGCTAAACGTATAACCTAAAAGTGGTTTAATAATATAAAATGGTGAGAGAATATTAAGGTATACTTACCCTCTAGATTCATTTATATCATCATTTGGAGGCATACCTCTAGCCATTGTCATGGGATATCCATCTAGGGGAAACCCTTCTTATCTATTTTCATGAACTCATTTTTGTAGAAGAAACATTGGAAGAGTTCCTAATTTTTTGTCTAATCTTTATAGGCCTTTTCCCCTTTACATGTCATGCCCATATCCTCCCCTATTAATTCCTTTATGAATATAATCTTAATACCTCACATCACTACCATGTGCTTATTCCATCCAATGATGAAGTCCCTAGCAATGTCAGCATCATGCTCTGTAATCCAAAATATTATCTCCATGAAACCCTCCCACCGTAAATTTTTCTAGACCTTCGTATATCTATACAACTTAAAATATGAGGTAGGCTCTAATCACTGTCTGTCTCCCCCCATTAGCATAGTGACAATAAAGCTCAAATAAATATATAGATGGTTTTGGAATAGATTGGTTTTAACTATATGAAAAAAGCTTGTGATACACATTGCCTTCATCCTTAGGAAATTAATCCACCTCATTCCTTTATAATGGTGTTTCATAAATTTTAAAATCTATATCTTGATAGGAATATTTTACACATGTTGGCATGAAACCCCACCTAGACTATTGTACTTTCACTATGTATGGCCAATTATACATTATTGGGGGTATGGCCTTCTTCATGTTAGCTTGTTAAAAGGTGGATTTATACTCCTATGTTGAAAATCCACCACCATGTTGCCTTCATGATATGTGTGCACAATTTGGAATTGTGCCATGCCCCTCAAATGTAGCTTGGCATTGTCCATGATATCTTTTATAGTGTGAGATGGAGTAATTTTACCATCTAGGGCATTTAAAATGTTTAAAGAATTACCCTCCATGATGATTCTTTCTAATTTGAGTCTGAAGGCCAGTTGGATACCCCAAAAATTTTCCTTGGCTTCAACAAGGTGGTTTGTTTGAGTTCTCAATGGTCCCACATAAGCAATAATCATCTCTTCTTTTGATTGCCTTATGACTCATCCCCCACCTACAGGTCCTAGGTTACCTTTAGAAGCACAATCAAAGATAAATTTATCCCATCCTTTTTGTGGAACCTTCCATTTTATATGTTTGTAAATGAATGCTTTTGAGGGAGAACTTAGTTGCTAAACTACATCTCAATTGTTAAAGATCTATTGTGTTAAATCAGGTCTAGGTTTTTTATCCATAGGAGGAAAATCTTTCCAATTTTTATTGATATCCTAGTAGAGTTGGAGAAAGACCCTTTTAGACCAGTGCCTTTTGTTTTAAAAGATGTTATCATTTCAGGGTTTCTACACACACCAAAACCAATGTGGAAGAGCTAATTACCACAAGAACTCCAAGGATGGGAGATTCCAAGGTAGTTTCCATTGATTTATGAGATCAAGCACATTGTTTGATTTTACCCTGCAAAAAAAAAATTACCAAAAGAAAATTTTCAAGAAAAAATTCAAGATAAAAAGATCGCATGTTTTTTTTAAAAATGAAGTAAAATATTCCTACAAATCCTAATGATACATATAGGTTTTCTAAGAAATCAATCATTATATCTACTTCATATATAGAGTAAAAATATAAAGTGAAATCACAAATTACTTCTCTTCCTAATGCTAAATCAATAATAAATTATCATTCTCTAGTACAAAATAATATGTAAGATCCTAACAATGTTTATCATATTCAAGAACCAAATCTAATTTATGGTGTATTAACTTTCTCATACATAGATATAAAAGATAATTAAAATGGCATATCATAATTTCAATATCAATATAAGAATTTAATTATCTCCTATTATAATGATTGCATTGATGATTATGATCATAATGATAAAGGGCATATATATAGGCATCCTCTTGATGGGATCCTTAGCTTATAGTTTCATATTTTCATTTTAACTTATCTTATTTACTCTCACTTCATTTATACTTCCTCTATCTCTTATACAAGAATTATTCTAGCCCTTGGATTTATGTTTACTATGGTCGCTTGCCCTCTTGAGTTCCAACTGATGTGAATAATCTAAAACAATTATCTTTATGGCACTCCACTTGTTTACCATTGCATACCTATCATGTGATGTATTTCATTTCACTTTCACCTAAGTACATATAGCCTCCCCCCCCAATGAGTAACATATACATTATTATCTATCTTAATAATTTTTTATACATTGGTATGACTCATTCCCATATACATCAAGGACACATTGCTTGCCTTCCTTATTATGACATTATGCTTTAGCACTTTGTTGAGGATTTCTTGAATCCCTCCCACTTTATCTATTTTTGAAGATTTGCTTCTTAGCACTTTTGGAAGTTTTTCAATTCCACTATTTTAAAAATTCTAAAAATCATAAGGAAAATATTAAAACAAAAATATATTCCAAAAAATAAAAATATAATATAATTAAATAAAAATATATATATTCAAAAATTTAAAATCATGAACTCTAACCATTTTAAACTGTTGTTATTTTACTTCATTACATATGTTATTTTTTCTATGTTACATAGATACAATATTTCAATTCTCAATGCACATTATTTTTCATGGGGTATTTAAATGTGATACAAGACATACTTTCACATGGTTCTTTGATTTTAGGATTTCCTTTTTACCTAAAAACCTTGCCAAGTTATAGGCATATCTTCATTATTCATGAACATTTTAAAAAGTTTTATTTATCCACAACCATTATAACATGTTGAGATAAATATCATACAAATATTTTTCTAATCACCCATACTTTACATGTGTCATATGAAAATTCTACTTGATAACACTAATATTGATACATATGGTTGATGTATACTAGTCTTATTTACTCTATGCTTCACTCTTACTTTATTACATTATTAGGGTGTGGAGCTAAAAGCTTCACCCAAATGCAAATAGGAAGGAGGATGTTGAGTATGCAGTCGCCGATGTCGGCAGGATCACCGACATCGGTCAGTGGACAGTGCAGAAGGAAACCGACCTCGGCAGCAGTCGGCCAACGTCGATCAGCTCCAGTCAGATAGGGACCGACATCGGTCACCTGTGGCAGTTCCAGAACTGCTGTTGACAAACAGTCAGTTAAGTGAACGGGCAGTTTGCATGATGAAGATGAGTTTGAGTCTTGAGCTGCAAGTCTAATCATTGTATGCATGAGATATATATAATAGACTCATGGGCTATATTGTTAAGTAGAATAACTAAGTAGAACTTGGAGAGTTCTTCCCCTAGAAGAGCATGTTCTTCCAGGTATGTAAGATCAGGTTTGGTCAGCAGGGTGTTGCAGGATCATGGAGGAGATCTACATGTGATAAGTAAGATCAGGGTTGGTCTGTTGGGGTGTGTGAATGCAAGGGTCAAACGGAGATTGGCGGGGGAGCAAGATCCAAGGTGACAGCAATACAAGATCATGGTTAGATCTACTTGGAGTACCGATTCATACTCGATTGTACTGGACGTACAATGAGGTGAACAACAGCTTGTGTTAGTTGTTAGTTGTGACCTATGAGATAAGATTACTCAGGTGGGAAGATTACTGGGAGCCCTTGAGGTGTGGAAGGCCTTGTAGAGGTGGAAGAAGAGTGTGATCTCTTTATTGTAATTTCCTTTGTAATGAGTTGAGTACAATTGTGTGTTGCCTCTCATATTCTATGTTATTTCTCATTGATAGTTATTTGTTCTTCTGGGTATTTCCGCATGTTTAATTGTTTATATTTGGTAATCATATTGTGCTCTTTCTGAGGATCAAGATTTTAACAAGTGGGATCAAAATAGGTGTGTTTGTTCTTGGATTCCCAATCAACTGGTATCAGAGCATGTTTATTGTTCTAGGGGTACTTGATGTCGGTCACCTGTGTGGTTCAGACTGCGAGTATTACGGGAAATTAGTTAACGAACCAAGTGTTTGCATGAAGACAGCCAAATTTAAACTAGAAGCTGCGGATCTAATTATTGTAATTAGATGTCTAATTATTGTTTGGATGAGATCTATATAATAGACTCATGGGTTGTATTGTAAAAGTGTGCTAGAGAGTAAGAGAGCAAAATATAAGCTCCTTCTGTGTGTAAAGAGAGCATGGTGTGTTCCTCCTAGTGCCACAGTGCCAAGTGTGGGTGTTGGTTTTTGGAGAATCAGAGGGGTTCTTCATGTATGTAGGATCTTGGTCAGCAGGTGTTGCATGGCTACTTTTGGAGATCTACATGGGTAAGTAAGATCATTGAGGTGCAGGTTGTTGTAGGTTCAGGGGAGATCTACTTGAAGTACGATTGTGTACTTGGAGTGCATGGAGCACTTTTGGAGTGCATGGAGCATGGGAGTACTGGTAGTAGTGGTTACTGACTGGTTGGAGAGGTGAACACCAACTCTGTGTTTGAGTTGTGTGTTGGGACTGTAAGAGAGAGCTTTGAGGAAAGAAGTACTGTTCACTTGAGGTGTGGGAAGCCTCTGAGAGGTGGTGGAGAAGAAGTGGCATCTTCTTTATTATATTCTTTTCTGTATTAGTATTAATACAAGTTGTGTATTGTCTCTCAAATTCTATGTTGTTTCTATTTTTTAGTTACTTGGTACTTCTGGTTAATTTTGCATCTTAAGTTGCTTGTATATGGTAATCAATTGTGTGCTTCCTCGGGTTCCTAACAGTTGGTATTAGAGCATGTTTGTTGTTCTAGGGGTACCTGACATACATAAAAGGATAGGCTTTGATTGATTATTGTGTGTGGCCCTTGGCCTTATGTGTGTAATATATAAATGTTATTTTTTATATGGCATCACCATGCCATTTTGAGTGGGTCCCTTGGCCCTGTGTTTTTATGTGACATTAACATGTTCCTTGTATGTGGCATTTGGGCATTATGTGTGACATTTTATATCAATTTTGTGGCATTGTTTGCTTTTTCATTACTTGTTACTATGGTACCATGATTTATAGCATGCATTACTTATATACTCTATTCTTAATTTACTACCATGATGCATATCATGTACATCATACTTATATATTTCAATGTTATATCTATATAACACATGTATCATATACAATTCAAAGCTATATTCAATACTATGATGCATTTCAATTTAATTGATTTGATTTTTACAACATGATTATATCTTTCACATCTGATTTATTTTTATATAAGTGACTTTCATTCTATGTCTCTCATCTCAAAAGCTGGAATCACAATGAGATTGTATTTAGAATACCAAGTACTCATAATCAAATTTTAGATTTATGGCACTATATAATTTTTAAAATATAGCATGATTCATGACTTTTAGATTATGGGGCATGTCACATGAATGTGCACTCATTTCTATAGTTATAAGTAATTGTTACAAATTAATATGGCATCAATATCAATTCAACATCATATAGGGGACATCATATTCATTCACATTAAAGTTACTACATTACAATTTCTAATCTCTCAAGTTTAAAAGTTTTAAAGTTTTAAAGATTCAAATAGAATCTATATTCATATGAAATGGTGTGATTTGTATCAATTTTCAAATGGGACATGTTATACTCTAGTGACACTCAACATTTATGGTTATAAATTTTCCATGTAGCGAGCCATAGTTGGTGATTCCACCCCATTAATTATTCTATATATTAATCTACATCATCAAATTAGAGTTTGATTTTACAATATTTCCAACTCAACATCTTTAAATTATTTCCAAATTGAGACTTTATAACTCTCAATTCACCACAATTTCAACATTTTTCTAAAATGCCTCAATAAAGGGGCAAGTAATTATCCACCTTCAAGTTATAGGCCAATTAGATTGCATAATATTTCAAGTGTATGATTTCCTTAATCTCTTTTCAAATTTGAAATTTGAAATTTCATATTTTTTATTTTAAAAATTAACAATAACAAATTTTCGTGTCATTGTTGCAAGTTTCAAATTAAGACACCATGTACGATCAAGCTTCACATCAAAAGATAAAGTGTGTATACACACTTAGGTTCTCATTTACTTACTCTAGTAATTTAATTTGTTGCATCACTATAATAAAGTGGGGGGAAATGTAAACACTCAAATTTAATGAGTAAGTGCTTGAAAATGTTTAATCTTGACATCATTCCTTCGCTTAGCCTATTCATCATTTCGTTAGATCAAAATCTATAATGGAGCATTCACTATTATAAAAAATATATTTTAAATATCAAAACATCATTTATATATCCATACTCTACTTACAGGAACCTATCAGACCTTTCTTAGTAGTATCTTTCCTTCTAAGACATGATTGCTCTAGGTCAGATAGGGCCACATTGTGACCTTGTCCACTACAATAGCCTTGTCCCCCATGCTCCAACAATAAATTTTTAAATTAAATACATTAAATTTTACCCCTCTCATTTTTTATCAAGTTATATTAGTATAAATCTTCAAAATATTTCCCTATATAATCACATCAAGGCTTCTGAAAATACATCTAACAATCACCTAAAAATTCTATTGCACACTAAGCAAAAGAGCACTATTTATTCTAATTTCAATTTTGAAACATTCTAAAAAACATAGGCCAAATTTAAATATATTTTTATTTTAGGCCAAGGTAACTCATTATCAAGTATCTGAATCAATCTATCTATTTGTATTTATCTATCAAAGTCAAGAATCACACACTCAACCTAGGAGGGAGAACTACATCAGCCTAATGCCCATTTGGGATATGTAGGTAACACTTAGATTACATAGGGTTTTTTAAAGATATCTTATATATTACACTAACCCTATTCTCCTCTTTTGGTATTTAATAAATATTGTTTTTATTATGCAAGAGTTAGTGTTTTAATTTAGTAGGTATTTCATGCATCAATTTATCATACATAAAAAATCAGTAAACCTTTGAAAATAGGTACATGTACTTATTTATGAAAATCAGTCACATAGTCAAACATGATGTAGTCATAGTATATAGACAAGGACATAGTACATTCCTACCCTTCTAGCATGGCCTTGTCCTAGTGTAGTTTAAAGTCTTAATTTTAGAAGTGACACACTTTGCAGGTATTTCTAGCCAATTTTTAGTTATAGTCAACCTACACAGTGAACATAATATTAGTTTGATGGAGATTTTCATGTGTTATTTTAAATTTACTATTTTATGTAACAACCCCAATCTATTTTGGTTGAATATAGTAAAAAAAATTAATTAATTACACATATTCATCATATATATTTCACCATGAGAAACCTAATTAGTGATCTTTAACTAATTATATTAATTTAGTTAACCAAAATATTTATAGCTAATCTACTTAGCTAAGGATCACTATGAATATATATGAAAATCATGAACAATACTAAATAACCAATAAATATTACATCTAATCATAAATTAATAGTACAAATTCAACCATGAATGATATATCATTATAACCACTGTTGTAGAAATATAATGTATAAATACTATAGTTTTCAGCAATACATAATAATATCTTAAATGATAAAACATGATACAAAGCTCCATGGATTAGAGTCTCCACAACTCAAGAGTATCCATGACTCAAGTATCAATCTGTAATCTCAAGTGTAGTCCCTAGTATAATACTCTAGTTGGGAGGGAGAACATCATCTGAGAACTTTCCACATGAACCATGGACCATAGATCCCTCACACTATCTCCCAAACAAAGGGATGGCCCTCCCTTCATAGATGAGTAGATAATGATGGTGTGTAAATCTGTAGTAACAAACTATAACCTATGTGTTGAATATATCTAATACATAATGTGTACCATAAAAGAATTTGTTCTAATAGGATATCGCATAAATATGAAAAACATATAAACATATGAAATGACAATGTTTAATTAAAAAATTACTTTGGCCAAAGTTTACAATAATTAATGATCTCTAGAATCATTCAAATTCATACCTATAATTCAATTGGATTACACCTCATCTTGCATTGATGGTGCTAATTAACCTAGTGGAATCCATACATTGCTTATTTAAGGTCATGAATGTGAGATTTGATAAAAATATATAATAATATAAAAAACTATTAGATTTATTTATAATATTTCACTTTAACTAATAAAAATCATGCTAAGTATAGAAATATCTAATACATTCATTTAGTCTGTCAAATGAAATTCAATGAATCCATAATCATCTAGTTTATTACATAATAATAAACAGAATCTAAACAATCCTCAATATAACATATCATCTAGGTCATTATTATAGCTGAATTGTTAGTTACCTATATCACAAGTAACTTATAATGTTAGTTCATCCCCATAATTATCATTATAACATAGTCTTATATTATTGTTCATATTTCACATATAACACAAAATCCAATCCAAACATACTATTATGCTTTATATTTAAACTCATAAATACATTATTTTAATTCTTTATATATAAACATTAAAATATATAACAGGCATCCATTTACACACTGTAATGTAATAATGTCTTTAAGCATGTCACTCATATGCGCGCACGCACACACACACACACACACACACACACACACACACACAAATGATAAAATCATTTCAAAATTATGATATAGTCTGCAATTATATATTTTACCATGTGTGTGTGTGTATGTATATATCTATACATATATGCATATATATATATACACATATACATGTACATACATATATATATACCCTTGAATATCATTTTATTACCATAAAAATATCATCTTATATACAGTATGCTCCTAAGATGACATCCACTATCAAATATATTAAAGTATTTTGTATACTCAATGTATATATATCCATCTAACAAAATAGTCCCATAGTCCTTTTATCAAACTAGATAAATCTAAATACTTTTATTTCACTCACACACATATTTTCCATAAATACACAATCAGTCTTTTATACCAATTTATTTTAGCCAAATTTAATCATTATTATTCAAATCAAATGATTTGAATTATCAATTAATTTATATACATATGACCAAACACATACACATAGCCAATTATGCCTAATTGGTAATTCCATTAAACTAACTTTGAACTGACCACATAATATTCATCAAGTAAATTATATACAAAGAACCATATACCAATCTTTCATTAAATGTATTAGATTTTATTCAAACATAGACCAATTTGAATATGTATAGTAATACACACTCACAACTAAAAAATTGGATACAAATTCACATGTTATAAATACATTGACATTTTTAACTTTGTCATACTTTCATTAACCCCTTATGTATTTATTTATGTATACATCCGAGTTTACAAACAATGGGTTATTCATTTCACCTTTTTGTTCCTAGCTTATATTTATATGGATTCAACCATTTTTGTTCCCAATTCCATATATAAGTAAGTGTGCAATTTATGGGAGTCACAAAAATATCTACATTGAAAACTATGACCTATGTTTAGAATGAAAAAAAATTGTTTTTGAAAACTGATGCACAGAATCCTATTTGAAAACAAAACTTTGAGTTATTCTATTCTAGAACCCTATACATACAATTTATTTCAAAATCCCAAGATCTCCAGTGTATGTATATATGTATACTCTTTTGGCTCAATCTAAATAAATACATATAAATATGTGTGTGTACTACACAGTCTATTTTATATATAAAAACCCTGATTTTATACCAAATAAAATCCAAATAGTTTTACATAGTCAAACCCACATATAGTTAAAAAATTTTACATATATCTTAATACTTTAATGAATATATAGCAAGTTGGTTTGAAATAACTAGCTCGAGCCATATTATATAAATACCCATCCAAAATAATCTTCTAAGATTGAACATTGATATTCGAATTGAAAGACAAGTTTAGGATAGAACTTATTAGAAGCCTAAAAAACCATGGTAAAATCTACAACTCTACCCCAATACCCTCAGGTTACTTTGGGTTGGATGTAGGTTTATATGAATTTTTAACCTTCCATAGGGCCCTACATACATCCCTTCAAATTTTCCCAAACTTTTAAGTAATTCAAAAACCCAGTAACCATACAATTCAAAAACCCATTCAACATTTCAAACATATAAATTTAATTACAAAACCTATCTATGAATTTATAAATGCCAAGGAAGCCATATATAATCCTTATTCCTTCCTTCAAGTTATCACCTTCTTCTTCTTTTTTATACCCTTTTCTGCATGTTGTGTGTCATGTCATATTCATGTCTCACATTCCTCTCTCCTTTATTTGTATGCTCCTTGATTATCTTACTCACCATCCTCTTCTCCACCATTAATGTTAGATTAAGTTGACTTAACATAATGCATATAAAAATAACTCAACCAATTCCATAGTCCACTGCCATACAATACACAACCAACTCCATAATTTTCTCCAAATGATGGTTAACCCAAAGCTAATGGATGATTATAAACCCCAATCATATCAAGACTTATAAAATAATAATTTTATATCCTTCATAAAATATGCATGACATTGACTTAACATTATTCCCTCATTGATTTCACAAACCAACCAAACAAAACCAAATAAACAATAGTCACATAATAAACATTATTTCATGCAAATCTTAATATCAACTAGCTAATTTCCATTATCATTCCATGCAATGACTATCAACTAAATAGAATAATGTCTATATAGTATGGCAATACAACTATGTATTACAAGACTATTGCTTAATGTTACAATGCCATCCACAAACACACTTTGCAAACACAATGATTTTCCTAAATCGTTTAATAATGTAATCAATGTCTAATGTATTAAAGATTTTTAGCCCTTGATCAATATTTAATCAAATACAATGACTTTTAAAATAATGTTATTTATATATTTTGACATTAGGACACACACACAAACATATTTTAATAATAATATTTAATTATTATTACCTAAACATTATATATCCAATAATAACAATGGAATCCTTCTATACTTATGAATGCATACATAACATCATAACGTTAAACTACACGGCCGTACCTAATAAGGAAGTAAGGTAAGTAAAACATAAATGAATTCACTCATTCAACCAAATAATTACATTATATAAGATAAGCTACATACGATCACAAAATTAGTGAAATCACTTCAAATAAATCAACATGATCATTAACAACAACTAGACTAGAGAAAACATAAAAGATCACAATAATCATTCAAATAGAAAACAAAGCATACTACAACTATCTATCAAATAATTTAATCACGCATTCAAGAAATATAAATGTGGTGTGTGTAAGGGTTTATTAATTCATTATTTGTTTTAATTTCTCCATCTAAATCACCCTTGCTGATGATGTTCTTCCTCTATCACACTCTAAGGGAATAATTTGTTCTACATCCACCTCACAACAATGAAGGTAGTTATCTCAAAACATCATTATATCCATAAAATAATGTGAAATAATTAACAAAGATGATCACAATTTGAATAATATAAAAGTATTATTAACTCATGATAGTAAACTAATCATGTAAATTAAGAAACACATAAATGTCCCATAATCAGTTTATGTCATAAATCTTAATCAAATATCTAGTTAATCAACTAATAAATCATAATAATGCACAGATCAAATAGGTTATTTAGTTTAGGCAGAAATTGAGATGTGACTTCCTTCCCCCCTAAAGTTGGTCATCATCCTAATGACATTTATTCAAACATAGTTTATGAATTTAAAACATCATTCAACAGAAAATAATATAATATATAGTAGAAAATCAAGTAAACAAATATGGAAACAGCTTGTAAAACTCATCATAGTCCTCCCAAATGGCACTATGCTCAAAATATTTTTCCCATAGTACATTAAACTATGACACTTATCTATTATGAAAATGGAGTTTGTGGATGTCAATTACTCTGATTGATTCTACCATGACCACCCCGATGTCTAAAAATTATAAAGCATTCCAATCCAACACATGTGAAGGATCAGTAACATAATTTTTAAGATAAGATACATGGAAAACATTATGCAAAAGAGATAGAGATGGTGGTAATGTAAGCCTATACACTAAAATATTAACCACATCCAAAACCTTTAAGGATCACACATATCTTGGTGAAATTTTTCCTAACTTCCCAAATTTAATCGAGCTTTTCTAAGGCTTAACCGATGGAAACACTTTATCACCAACATAAAAATTTCTAGTTGTTCTCTTTAGATCAGCATAACTTTTATGTCTACCATTGGCCTCAACTAACCTCTATCTAATTGTCTTAACTTGATCTTCTATTTATGAAAGCATTTTAGATCCAAAGACTACCTTGTCTTCTAACCTATCCCAATTGATTGGTGTTCAACACCTCCTTTCATATAATCCCTAAAATGGATCCATCTTCAACATTGATTGATATGATTTATTTTAAGCAAACTGAACTAATTAAATTTACTACTCCCACTTATATTAATGATACATGAAATATATAAAAAGGAGACCTTCTAGAACCTAGTTAACTCATTATGTCTATCCATCAGTTTGTGGGTGATAAGCAGTGCTCAAGTTTAACTACATACCCAGATTTGAATTCAAAGCCAACCAAAATCTAGAATTCATCCTTAGATCTTGACCCAAAATGATCTTCTCTAAAAAAACAAGTAATCAATACGCTTCCTTCATGAATATCTTTGCAAGTGTAGGTGCATCAGCTATCAAGTTACCTAGTATGATGTGGGTTATATTAGATAGTTTATCAACTAAAACCAAGATCATGTCATGTTTATTCCATGATAATGGCAAACTATGGATAAATCCCATACTGATCATATGTCACGTATATTCTATTATATCATGTGAATATGGAAATCTAGCCAGATTCACATATTTAGCTTTCACATATTGATATTTCAGACAAAAAGACATATAATTTGTTGCATCTCTCTCAATTCCTTTCTAGAAATAGAGTGGTCTAAGCTCAACCATGAGCTTGGTTACTCTTATATCTCCTAAATATGGGGTATTGTGTAGTTATTTTATCATTGTGCTTCTCAAATGCTCTTTATTAGGTACATACATCTTCTATTATACCATAAAATACCATCATTCTCTATCTTGAATCCCTTATACCTAAGATTCTAATCATTTTTAGATAATGCTTTCCTAATTTAATCATAAAATTCATCTCCTGGTTATGATTTTATTACTTAATCTCTAAAAGTACTCTTGATAGTAGCCATGACTATTATATACCTCCTATAGCTTAGAGTATCAACTACTCTATTCTACTTACCTTTGATATAATTAATATCAAAATCATAATTAGATAAGAATTATAACCATCACCTTTGATAATCATTCAGATTAAGTTAGGTGTAGATGTACTTGAGTATCAAGTTATCAATCTTGAGATCAAATAATTTTCATAGTAGATAATTCCTCCAAACTTGCAAAGCATGCACAATTATCACAAGTTCTAGGTCATTAGGGGCATAACTCACCTCATATGACTTCAGTTTCCTAGACTCATAGGCTTCCATTGAGCTATCATGAATAAAAACTTCTCCAAGTCCACCCTAGATGCATCAATGATCACTAATAATTGACCACTAAATTGAGAACTCTTAGCACTGGTGCTAAAGTAATCCTCATTATCAATTCCTAAAAGGTTACCTCACACTTATCTGACCAGATGAAACTTTGATTCTTCCACTAAAGAGAGGTAATTAGATTAGCTATCTTAGATAAATTCAAAATGAATTTCCTATAATATCCCACTTATCCCATGAAACTCCTTACCTCATGCACATTCTTTGGTGTCAGCTCCATAATGGCTCTTATCTTTACTAGATCCAAAAAAATAACATCCATTGAGATAATGTCCCAAATACTACACTTCCTTTTGGAAAAATTCACACTTAAGTAACTTGTCATATAACATGTGCTTTTACAAATGTTGCTAAACCAATTCTAGATGTTACAAGTAATCTTTCACATCCTTGGAATAAATGAGGATGTAATCTAGAAAGACCAAACAAAATTATCTAGGTAATATTTGAACACACTATTCATAATATTCATAAATATTGTTGTAGCATTTGTCAATCCAAAGGGTAACAATGTGAACTCATAGTGCCCATATCAAGTCTTAAACGTTGTTTTTAGAATATCCTCTTCATAGATCCTCAATTGTTGATACCCTATTCTAAGATCAATCTTAGAAAAGACTATTTCTCCTTGAATTTGATCAAAGAGATCATCAATACATGATAATAGATATTTATTCTTCATCGTTTCTTTATTCAACATCTTGTAATCTATGCACAGGTGAAGAGTGTCATCTTTCTTCTTAACAAATACAACTAGTGTACCCCATGGTGACACACTTGGTCAAATTAGCCATTTAAATAATAACTCCTAAAGTTGTGAATTTAACTCAACCAATTCAATGGTTGTTATTTTGTATGGCACCTCAGACTATGGTTTTGATCAAGGTATGATATCAATTAAGAAATCAAACTTGCTCTTAGGTGGTAATCCTGTTAATTCTTCTAGAAACACGTCATGAAATTTTCTTATAAAAGGATAATATTTGACAGATGGTTCCTTATATTCATCCATCTCATTTATATTAATGATAAATGCCTAACAGCCCTTTTAAATTTTTTGAGTTGAATTTTAGAAATATACCTTAGTTTCAATTCCCTTTCTTTGCCTTAAAGTTGTATCTAATTTGTGAAATCATCTTGACACTCAACATTATTTAGAAAATAATAAACCTTGGCTTTATGCTTCATAATCCAATTGAATCCTAAGATCACATCATATGATCTAAATAGTATTACAAAAATATTAACTAATTTAGTGAACTTAGGCAACCTAATCTCTGCTTTGATTAGACACTTAAGAACTTTGACCTTTGGCTCATTCCCATACTATATCGACTATGTATTTAACATAACTCCAGCCTTTCTAGACAATTTACTAATCTTTCTAGGATCAATGAAACATTTTTTATCCCCTGTGTCAATCAAAATAGAAATTAAATGGTCAAATAAAATACCTAATAATTCTATGGGCAAAGATTGATATTCAGCCTACCGATTATCAACAACTACATGAATTTGCTATTAAAATATACTTTGATGAGAAGTTAAACCCATGTTATTCAATTTTTTCTAGGACATTCTTTAGTAAAATGGTCACCTCCATAAATGAAGCAACCCCCAACATGTCCTTTTTTCTTAGTTTTTTATTTTCCCTTGAAACCATTACTAGGTTTCATGTTCCCTGAACCACTGTTAAACTTGGTGTTTTGATTTTTAACTGACCCTTAGAATCACTACTCCTCTTATTCTAGTTATTCTTATTGAAATTTGGTTTAGAACTTACAAATTTATTTTTAAACTTATCTCTGACTTGGATAAGAGATTTCAATTTTTGTCCCTGCTTGATTCCCTTCTCAAACACCTGATCTATGGTAGATGGACCATACACATCTACTTCATAGCCAATTTGAGGTTTCAATCCCATGATGGATTTCTTGATTTTAAACCTCTCATTCACTTGATAATAAAGTACATACTTAATAATCTTGATCAATTACTCATAGTATTCATTCATTGATAAATTCCTTTGCTTAAGATTCTAAAAATCCATAAGCTTTTGATCAAAGTATAGTTGTGAAAGCTATCATGACCTAAATATTATCATAATTTGTTCCCAAGTGGTGGTGGTTAAGTCAAGGTTCATTTTTATCTTCTTAGTTTCCCACCAAGTTGTTATTTTAATAGTAAGTTGATAAGCTCCCCAAACTATTTTCATGACTTTAAAATAATTTTAAATCTCTGAATACTTCTCCATTTCTATCAGCCATGCTTCAGCACCATCCCCCAAAATAGTTGCATCAAACTTGGGTGGATTCACCTTTTTCATGTCACATGTCAACTCTATATTCACTTGAAATCTTGCATACTATGTCACCTCCTCATGCCTCTACTCTTAAATATGTTCCTATTCATCAAGATGATCTTCAAGGTTCCTCCTGAGCATTTTCCTCTTCATGGCCATGCACTTCTTGTTCTAGGGACAAGATTTGATCCCTAGTATCTTGCATGGCTACAAGGATTAGGTCTAACTTAGTAGTTTTCTCAATGGCAAATTGATTTGGATCAACATGGATTTTGGTATTCAAAGTACCCTCACCTTCTAGTCTATCATGCACCATTGTTCTTCCTACTTATTAGGAGAATAAATTTGCATTAGTAAAAACATTAAGTCCTAGATTTTGAGCCTTAGCTTTGATACCACAATGTAACAATCCCACTAGGTTTTACCATAATATAGTAAAAAATATTAAATTAATTTCACATATTAATCTTATAGATTCACCATGAGAAACCTAATTAGTAATATTTAACTAACTATATTAATTTATTTAATCAAAAGGTTTATATCTAATCCACTTAGATAAATATCACTATGAACAGATATGACAATCATGAACAATACTAAATAACTAATAAATATTGCATCTAATCATAAACGAATAGTATAAATTTAGTCATGGTTGATACAACATTACAACCACTATTGTATAAGTATAATGTATAAATATTAAAATTTTCAATAATACATAATAATATCTTAAATTATAAAACATGATACAAAGCTCCACAAATCAACGTCTCCATGACTCAAGTATCAATATATAATCTCCATGACTCAAGTATCAATATATAATCTCCATGACTCAAGTATCAATCTATAATCTCAAGTGTAGTCCCTAGTTTAATAATCTAGCTAAAAGGGAGAGAATAATCTAAGCACTTTTCCACACCAACCACAGACCATAGATCGCCCACACTATCTCTCAAAAAAGGGGATGGCCCTCCCTTTATGGATGGGTAAATAATGATGGTTTAGGAATCTAGATTAACAAACCAAAACTCATGTGTTGAATATATCTAATACATAATGTGTACCATAAAGGAATCCATTATAATATGATATCGTACAAACATGAAAACTATATCAACATATAAAATGACAATGCTTAATTAAAATATTACTTTGACCAAATTTTTCAATAATTAATGATATTTAGGATCAGTCAAAATCATACACACCACTCAATCAGATTACACCTCATCTTGTGTTAATGGCGCTCATTAAACAAGTGGAATATGTTCACTATTTATTTAGGGTCATGAATGTGAGATTTGGTAAAAATATATAATAATATATAAAAAATAGATTATTCATAATATTTCACTTTAGCTAATAAAAATTATGCTAAGTATAAAAATATATAATACATTCATTTAATTTGTTAAATGAAATATAATGAATCCATAATCATCTAATTTATTACATAATAATAAATAGAATCTAAATAATCCTTAATATAACATACCATATAGGTAATTTTTATATCTAAACCATTAGTTACCATATCACAAGTAACTTGTAATGATATTTCATCCCTAAAATAATCATTATAACAAAAACCTATATATTTGTTCATATTTCACATATAAAACAAAAGCCAGTGAAAACTTATTATTATGCTTTATATTTAAACTCATAAATACATTAATCTAATACTTTATATATAAACATTAAAATATATAACAAGCATCCATTTACACACCGTAAGGTAATAATGTGTTCAAGCACTTCACTACTATGCATATATATACATCTATACATAAATGGTAAAATCATTTCAGATTCATGACACAATCTATAGCTGTATATTTCACCATGTATATATACAAAACTGTAAGGTAATAATTTTTTCAATAACTTTACTACTGTGCATATATTTACATAAATGGTAAAATCATTTCAGTTTTATGACATAGTTTGTAGCTACATATTTTACCATGTGTGTGTGTGTGTGTGTACTAAAATTATATTTTAGGATATATATATATATATATATCCTAAAATATAATTTTAGTACCATACAAACACCATTTTATATATCCTCAAACATAATTCTAGTACCATATAAACACCATTTTCCATATATATATATATATATATATATATATATATATATATATATATATATATATATATATATATATATATATATATATATATAACAAAATATCCCCATAGCCATTAATTAAACTAGATAAATCCAAATACTTTTGTTTCACTCACACGTACAGATTTTCCATAAATACATAGTCAGTCTTTTATACCAATTTCTTTTATCCAAATTTAATCATTATTATTCAAATCAAATGATTTGAATTAGCATTTAAGTTATATTCATATGAGCAAACACATACACAAAGCAAATTATGCCCAATTTGGTAATTCCATTAAACTAACTTCAAACTGACCACATAATCTTCATCAAGTAAATTTTATATATATATATATATATATATATATATATATATATATATATATAATTGTATACTAGTCTTTCACTAATTATATTTGATTTTATTCAAACATAGACCAATTAAAATATGTACATTAATCCATAATCATAACTAAATAATTGGATATAAATTCACATGTAATAAATAAATTAACATTTTTAACTTTGTCATACTTTCATTAACCCTTTATGTATCTTTCTAT
Organism: Torreya grandis; assembly: GCA_037957365.1. NCBI lineage: Eukaryota > Viridiplantae > Streptophyta > Pinopsida > Cupressales > Taxaceae > Torreya > Torreya grandis. The sequence continues at coordinate 2,890,752 of JARHVA010000026.1, read as the reverse complement.
GCATAAAGTTTAGTTTACAAACAAAAGTATATTCATTTCACCTTCCTGTTCCCATCTTATATTTATATGGATTCAACCATTTTTATTCCCAATTCCATTTATAATTAAGTGTGCAATTTATGGGAGTCACAATGAGGTTTATATTGAAAACTATGATCTGAGCTTAGAATGAACAATTTTTTTTTTTTTTAAAAACCAAAGCACAAAATCCCATTCAAAAATAAAAATTAAATTTGTTCTATTATATAACCCTATACATACAATTTATTTCAAAATCCCATGGTTTCCAAAATACCTATGTATATATAAATGTGTGTGTGTGTGTGTGTGTGTGTGTGTGTGTGTGTGTGTGTGTGTGTGTGTGTGTGTGTGTGTGTGTGTGTGTGTGTGTGTGTGTGTGTGTGTGTGTGTGTGTGTGTGTGTGTGTGCGCGCGTGTGTGTGTGTGTGTGCCCTTTTCAATCAATCCAAATCTATACATATATCTATGTATATATTACATAGTCTATTTTATATAGAGAACCCATATTTATATACCAAATAAAATATAAATAGGTTTACACAATTGAACCCACATATAATTCAAAGTTTTTCCTACTTTAATGAATATATAACAAACTAGTTTGAAATAACTAGCTTGATCCATATTATATATATACCCATCAAGAATACTCTTCTAAGACTAAATAGTGATATTCAAATTAAAAGAGGAGTTTAGGACAAAGCTTCTTATAAGCCTAAAATAACCATGGAAAAATATATGGCTCTACCCTAATCCTCTGAATTTACCCTGGGTTGGATGTAGGGTTATGTGGAGGTTGAGCCTTCCATAGGGCACTACATATAGCCCTTCAAATTTCCAAAACTTTTAAGTAATTGAAAAACCCAATAAATATACAATTCAAAAATCCATTGAACATTTCACACATAGGAATTTAATTAGAAAACCTACCTATGTATTTATGAATTCCAAAGAAGTTATATATAATCCATATTCCTTCCTTCAAACTATCACCTTCTTCTCTTTATGTATACTCTCGTATGTATGTCATGTGTTGTGTCATATTCATGCCTCACAATCCTCTCTCCTTTATTTTGATTATCCTTCATTATCTTACTCACCATCCTCTTCTCCACCATTAACAATAGATTAAACTGACTGAACATAATGCATGTAAAAATAGCTCAACCAACTCCACAGCTCACCACCATGCAATACACAACCAACTCCATGATTTTCTCTAAATGATGGTTAATCTAAATTAAACAAATGATTAGAAACCCTAATCATCTCGAGGCTTCCAAAATAATCATTTTGTATCTTTTATAAAATATGTATGACATTGACTTGACAGTATTCCCTCGTCAACTTCACAAACTGACCAAACAAAACCAAATAAATAATAGTCACATAACCAATGTTATTTCATGCAAAGTTGAATATTTACTAGTTAATTTCCAGTATCATTCCATGTAATGAATATCGACTAAATAGAATAATGTCTATATAGTATGGAAATACAACTATGTATTACAAGAATATTGTTTAATGTTACAATGCCATCCATAAACACACTTTGTAAACACAAAGATTTCCCAAAATCATTTAACAATGTAATAAATATCTAATGTATTAATGATATTAAGCCCTTGATTATTATTTAATCAAATACAATGAATTTTAAAATAATGTTATTTATATCTTTAGAAATTAGGATATACACACACATATATATGGTAATAATAATTTTTAATTATTATTACCTAAATCTTATCAATCCAATAACAACAATGGAATCCTCTATACTTATTAATGCATACATAACATCATAATGTTATACTACATAGCCATACCTAATAAGGTAGTAAGGTAAGTAAAACATAAATGAATTCACTCATTCAACCAAATAATTACATTATATAATATAAGCTACGTATGATCACAAAATTAGTGAAATCACTTCAAACAAATCAACATGATCATTAACATCAACTAGAGTAGAGAAAACATAAAATATCACAACAATCATTTAAATGAAAAACAAAGCATACTAAAACTATCTATCAAACAATTTAATCGCATAATCATTAAATACAAATGTGGTATGTGCAAGGGTGTTTTGATTTGTTCTCAATCATCCCCCAACATCTCCATCTAAACCATCCTCTTTGATGATGCTTTCCTTCCATCACACTCTGAGGGAAGAACCTGTCCTATATCCACCTCATAACAATGAAGGTAGTTAGCCCAAAACAACATTATATCCCTAAAATAATGTGATATAATTAAAAAATGTGATTAGAATGTATAAAATATAAAAGTAATGATAACTCATAGAAAACTAATCATGTAAATTAAGAAACACATAACTATCCCATAATCATCATATGTCATAAATTTTAATCAAATATTAGTTAATCAACTAATCAATCATAATAATCCATAGATCAAATAGGTTATTCAATTTAGAGAGAAATTATAATGTGACATTTTATCTAACCTTTAGTTATATAAATTTTATATTTTACATTCAAATATATGTATTCTTAGATTTTAGTTTCAATATCTAAATCTATTACTTTGATTCCTTCAATTTAAGATATATCAAATAGAAACTTTTTTTTACACATACAAATTAAAAAACTAAACTTGGTCACTCAACCTATCAAGGTTGGGAAAATATGGATGAAGATGGATAATATTATGGTTTGGTAATTGATTTCATTGGTTTGGTAATTGATTTCATTAGTTTGGTTGATGTGTTTGAGGTGAATAAATAGGTTAAACTGGATTGGCTTATTTATTTAGATAAGTTACCCTCATAGGGTTTTGGGCAATGGGTGGTAATGGATGTTCATGTATATAACAAAATAACTAGATTGTATCAAATTTCTTGTTGAGGTTAGTGAATTATGGTGTAATGATATCCAGATAATACCCATAATTCATAAAATTCATGTAGAATAATTCTTGGTCTATATTTATTTATTTGAATGGTTTGAAGTGAGCTTGCATTTCTCTAGGTATTTGATTGATTCTATTAGGTTGGGCTTGACTAGATGATGTCATCAATGAATAAAGTTAAATTAGATAAGGTTAGCCCTAAGGATGAAATAATAAATAAAATTTGGAGATTTTGAGTTTGGAAAGCTAGGAGGTGAATTTATCTAGCTAACTAGGCTTTTAACAACCTAATTTGCTCATCTCGAGCATTTATCTAGATAATGATAAGATTAAATAAATATTTGGATCAAAATAAATTCAACCTAAGCTCAGAGTCTATGTCAATCTAAATGTTCTTTTTTGAAAAGGAGGCTAGTACTTGAGGAAATTCTCATGTTATGTTTAAATGCACTTGTTTAGGAAGTGTCATCCAAAGGTGATGAAAATGTTCTTTTTAAATTTTGGAGTGTTATATTTTTTTTTGTTTGTTGTTCTCTAGAACATTGTATGGTTATTTTGTATTGTTTACTAAAGATATGTGTTTTCTAATTTTAGAATTTAAATGATTTAATATTTGGTTCAATGAAAGCTTATTGTTTATTCAGTAACTAAGGTTTTAAAGTGATTAAACAAATTATGCTACTATTGAAAATAGAGGTACTGAAATAAAAGAAAGTAAAACTTTTTTTTCATAGAATAATATATGTGAATGATAATTAATCTAAAACTAAAACTAAACTATATGAATGTTATTTTTTCTTAATTTCTAGTTTTCTAGAGTGCAAAAATTTAGTTAAAATTAGTAAAAATGAATGTCTTGATTTTTTTTCTCTTTATGAATAATTTAAATTCTAGATGCACAAAACCAAACCTATAGTTTCATATTTTATGCATGTAATTTAGATTCCTAAATTCTGAAAATCAAAACTAATTACAAGTTTTTTTTTTATTTTTGGATTGAGTTGGCTACAAACAAATGTAGTATGTAAATAAGGAATTCCAATTTTTATTATGGTTATGTTGTGGTAAATTTCATAAATATGCAAGAAGATTCTATAGATGTAATTTTTTTGTTTTAATTTTTTTATATTTTTGTATTCTACAGAAATAACAGAATATGAAAAATAATTTCTTTTTGGTATTTTTCTTTTATATTTCCTAGTATGAAAACTAAACTAATTAAAATAAAGAATATAATTTAATGAAAAATATAAATAAAATTAAATCCCCCAACCTAATGAAAGTAGATGATACATGGAGAAGAACCTAATATAGAACTAAAATTAATCTAATGATAAGGTTATTATATCCTCATTTTTTACTTAATGACAACCCAAGATCTCTAGTAAAAGTAAATAAGAAGAAATAAAAACACAATAATAAAGTGAAGTGAATAAGTAGTTATATTTTGGCTTGTTTTCAAAAACATCAGATTGTTATGCTACAAGTTCATTAATTTCTTCCTCCAATTTTCTACAATAACTAGGAGGTTCTTGTGGGATTTGGGTTAATTTCTCAAAGAAACTATAGAAGGAAAATTATAACTCTCTCAAAACCTATATATTCAATTCTCCTTAAAAAAATTTGCATCCAAGTTTCATGTAAAAAGGAGTTATTTATATGAGAATAAAAGATGTTTCATGTGAGAGTTAACAAGATATGGTTGGGATCTTGTAAGAGTTAAATTAGAAAGAACTAAAATTAGCCTAGACATGACTTGGGGTGAATTGTAACATTGGGGAGTTAAGTGTTGAAAATTATAAATAAAAATGAAAGTTCAATCATTAAAAATGTGTCAAAATTTATATCCTAGAAGTGATTTCTAACCGCATACAATAGTGGTGAAATGGTCTCTATATGCAAGTGGTGGTTATGCAACTTTCATGGTGGTCATCAAAACCATCGTGGAGGTTGTATAAACCACCAGTGATGTCATGTGAACCACTAAAAAAAATTATCCTTGCCCATAGAAAGAATTGAGTTTAGAAGTGTTAAGCTCAAAGTTTACAATTTTTGCACTTGTGTTAGGCCTTGAAAGAGGAAAATGAAGAAAATGAGGGGGGGGGGGAGGAGAGAGACTAGGTATGAACATATTATTATTTATAGAGGTCCTTGCATCATCATTAGATATAACATGTTTCACAGAGACTAGGTATGAACATATTATTATTTATAGAGGTCCTTGCATCATCATTAGATATAACATGTTTCACCATGTAAAATTTAGGTGCATACATAATGCCCACTCAAGTAGGGGCCTTGCCATGATTTGTCAATGACATCTTTCCTAAGTATTGGTGCACTTAAAATAAAATGAGGGTTAGAGATCTTACCTCACTTACATTCATGTCAAAACAAAGCCAACTAAGATGTCCTTGTGACCTAGAAGCAAAAAGGCAAGAACCAGGTACAACATTATGATAAAAGTATAATATTTACTAATTAATTGAAACATGGATAGGGATTAAGGTATGAGCATATTATTATTTATATAGGTCCTTGCATCATCATTAGATATAACATGTTTCACCATGTAAAATTTAGGTGCATACATAATGCCCTCTCAAGTAGGGGCCTTGCCATGAGTTTTCAATGACATTTTTCCTAAGTATTGGCGCACTTAAAATAAAATGAGGGTTAGAGATCTTACCTCACTTACATTCATGTCAGAACAAAGCCAACTAAGATGTCCTTGTGACCTAGAAGTAAAAAGGCAAGAACCAGGTACAACATTATGATAAAAGTATAATATTTACTAATTAATTGAAACATGGATAGGGATTATTTACCATTTATATATGGATAAAAATTCAACCTAAACCTTATCAATGAGGGATTGATCATGCTTTTCATGTGAAGAGGTGTTAACTTGCAAAACTAAACATGAAAAATGGCATGTTTTATTAGAAAAATACATAAATGAAATATAATTATTTCTATTTTATGATTTTCAGATGTTGGATTAGGCCTATAAAAATCAAATATATTGTTAAAGTACATGAAAAATAGAGTTTATAGGAAATAGTTTTCCAAAAGGGGAAATGTTTTGAATTAAAATAATAAAATACTAAACTATCAATTGAAAAACTTACCAAATTTGGAAATTATTTTTGCATCATGATTTTGATAAATTTGGAGCTTTGGATTTCATATGTTTGAATTAGGTGAAAACATAGTTAAATCGATGAGTGCAAGGAGAGGATGACTAAAGTAAGTTTTCTCAATTTTTACACAAAAACTTAGGTTTAAAATTTTCATTTGAAAAGTAGTTTAGGATAAGTGTATTTAAAAATTTAATGTGTCAACATGTTTTTGGTAGTGTGTGTGTTATAATAATGTTAATTTTTTAAATTTTAACTAATTTTTTTCATTCTTTAAGGCATTTAAGTTTTAGGGCCATAAAAATCAAAACCACTAGTCACGTGGCTAAATCACTTGTCTTTATAGACTGATGGTTACATTTTTTCATGGATGGTTCGACAATCAATGTGGTAGTTAAGAAACCTGTAGTCCATTAGACTCATTTTCATAAATCAATGTGATGCTTATAAAGCTATCATGATAAATGTATAACTGGAGATCTGCAAATATTAATAGGTTTACAACTATTAAAACAATTCTACAACCACTAATTGCACGGAGTATAAATTTCACTATGGTGGGGGATAAAATGAATTTAAATTCATTTTGAAATATAGATCCTATTTTGTGATTTCATGGGGATATATACACTAGAGAAAAACTAGATAAAAGGAGTGGTTCCCTAGGGTCATAAAATTGTTGAAGGAAGAGGAGACTACCATTGTTGAAATGGAATGGATTTGGAGGGTATCACAAGTTGGGATAGTTACCTTAGTGAGTAGGCTATTTTTGACTATAATGATTAAATTATTTATAATTTTTGTAGTACAATATTTGATTTATAAGTGTTGATACTTCCATCATGGGACATAAACTTTTTGGATGTTAATCATACACCCTATAGGTTCCACAATAAATCCGCTCATAGTATATAGCTTATTGAGCTAGAGGAGTCATCACTATTGGTGATTGTGTTGATCTTATCACCACTACTCTTATTTTATATCACTATGGGGCATCATGTCCTAGAATTCCCTTCTTTAAAATAAGTTGTGTAGTACCAAATTCTTATCTACAGTCATGTTTGCTTGCTATGCGGTGTCCCATACTCATCCCCTTCATATGTATCTCTTTTATAACCTCAATTTTTATAGTTACAACTATAATCTTTAATTGTCATTTAGTGAAGTATTTGTATCTCATCTCTAAGACTAAGCTTCTAACCTTGACAACATTTCTAAAGTTTCTGAAAATGTGTTGAAGATATTACCATCTATATTGGATATAATATATAGAATTAATATAGATAAGAACCATTCTATTAATTATTTTTCAATCAAATGATCCTCTAACTTCCATGCTATGGATAGAAAGCATTGATCATAATCCTTGATAGTTTCCTTTTCTTTTTGGATTAGTTCTCTCATCTTTTTTATGATTTTTGTTGGTATGTATACGTAGTGAAAATAATTTTTGGACATCATACCATGTAATGGCATGTATAGAGTAAGTTTTCATATACCATTTCAATGCATCATCTCTTAGTATTCTAACAAAAATAAATAGCATTACTCTTTCATCAGTAATGTTGTGGCTCCTCTAATATGAGTCTAATATAGATAGATGTTCTTATGCATTTTTTTGTCTTTACCAAATGGTGGAATTTCATCATATTATGTGACATATTAGTTTTTTTATGCTGGTTAAGAATCTCATTTCCATTAATCACTTGATTTCCTAATGTAATTTCTCTTATAGTATTATCACAATTATGTTATTGTTTATCTCTTTGTTGTCTTACCAAATTTATGTCACAACTTTTATCTCTTTTCAACTCTATTTGGAAGTATATTGTTCCTAATACTTCCACATAATTACTTATAAATTCATTCTTTGACCAATTTCTTCATTACGAATTTTATTTTGATTTACTACTTCTTCACCAATAAATATATCTCTTTATCTAAGAGATGGATGTACACGTCTATTGTGAAATGACACATGGGATGGAAATTTGTCCAAAATGTTCATTTACTCTTAGGGTCTCTTTAGGTTTAGGTTTGTGAGGGTTCATCACTTTGAATCTCTTATTCTACATCTTTTATCTCTAATTTTACTTCATCACTAACATTGTCATTAATTAATCCTCTTTATATTATGTTATCTTCTTCCTTATCTCTATTCTATATTTATCTACTAAGACTACTAACACTTATCTCAAACTCACCTGTATGTTGAAGGTTCATATCTCTTTCTTCCTCTTTTTGTTCTTATATATTATATGTAACACTTTCCTCTTGATTACTCATTATCATAATTCTTTTTCTTGATAAAATCTTTTACCTTGGTTCTAATATATAGTTAACATCTCTTATATTAATCATAATCTCCTCATTTCTTCTTTCACTATTCTCTAGGCCTCATCCACTATAATTCAAACTAATCATAACCAATTGGTATTCTGCATCTAAGGTTTTTAATAATTTGGTGTTCCAAACAATACAACTAAATCAATTAATCCCTATTGCATGTCTTCATGACTTTTTATAGGGCGGTGTATAATAATTATTCTATTATAATTCATTTAGTATCTATGTATGTGCCTTCCTACAATGTATACTAACTCATATATTTTTGGTAGAGGGATAATATCAACATTTTTAGTATTAAGATATACATTGGTAAAGGCCAAATCAGTTTTTTCTACCATCTAGCTTATACATAACATTATTTCTTCTCTATCCTTATTTTGTATCTCTTTCTTTATATTTGACTGAATTTTCTCCTCCTCCGTTTGATACTTCATCTCTTCTTTCACCATTTCATCTTAACTATATTTTAATTTATATTCATAATACAATATTCTTCTTTGTTAATTAACTTAATTTTTCTTACTATCTTATCCCCTATATCTTATTTAACCTCCCCAACCATTTAGGTCAAATATTTTGAGTGATTGTATCTTTTCAGGATCCCTCTTATTTCCACACACCATCCTATATTAGCATGTCCCCAAAAGGAATTATTTACCTTCTTTTATGAACCCTCACTCTATTTATAGTTTTTGGATAAGGAATGGTGCTTTATTCAATAAATGTTTCCTTACCCATTCACCAAATTCATATTTCTTCATGTCAAAGCTCATCTAACCATATATAACCCAAATTATGATGAATGAATCAAGTGTAGTCTCAAACCATTAATCAATAACCTGAGTTATGGATTTATCGAGTTATTAGAGATCCTCAAATTTTTCCATAGTCCACTTAATAGGTTGTTTAATATGGATGTGATAACCTTCCATATGATTGGATTTCCATATTATCTAAGGCCAAAATAATTATACAAAATTAACCTAAAATTTTTACTCTTATGGTTTAAAGATTAATGATTTTATTTTTGGTACTGTTTAACCTATCCTCTTAACTTCAATGTGAAAAAAATTAGTGTTTCTTCCCACCACTCTAAAGGATACATCCCCCTATACATTAGTCAACTAAAGTTCATATGGTGCCACCAAATTTTGACATAAATTATGAATCATCTGGCTATAGATAACTTATGTTGATAAAGGCTAACTTTAGTTAGAGTAATTTGACATAAGGGTTAGTATTTAGCTATAATATTAACATAAACTAAAAAATAATTAGTGCATATATTCATAGTAAGCCACACAGTACATAGTAATTTCTACTTTAACTTCTACTTTTATATATATATGTAATAGCCACCAAATATAATATTTTACAATATACCACCTTAATCAATTACATCAGTTAATCTACTTTGTAACCTCTTATAGTTCATCTCTATATCTTATCTCTTATATGTTATATCTAATCTATTACAATGTTGTGGTATAAATATTGACTCAATACAACACAATTCAATGGTCATAACTTTTTGAGATATACCCTTTCTCTAGTCTAACCATCCTTCATCTCCATAAGGCATTATTTCTTATTACAAAATCTACTTATTGAAATCCTCTATTTTGTCAGCTTGGAGAGTGTCATGTTACTACAGTAATAGAATTAGATTTGTGGTGTCTACAGTTTGGTCTTTTGGTTGATAGATAATTTTTCCAATATTTACTTAGATTTTATACCTTTGTCTCATCTTCAAGACAACTCTAATTTCTAAAAAGTATAAAAAATCCATAATTCACCTAAATTTAACAAAAATTTGAAACTAATTCAATAAACTATTTGAGTTTATGAAGTTGGATCCCCTTCCTTAGGTATATATTTCTCATGTTTACTCATCATGGTCTTGTTGAATTATCCCAATCAAAAATTATCTTATTTTCTTCTATAGTCATGTTTTCTATAGCCATGTTTATTTTGTTCCTATGACTATATCATTCATGATTGGGTTTTTTTATAATAAGCCTAGGTAATCTATATGAGTCTTGATGCATACCTCCATTTTCTCCATTTATTTTCTTAGGTACTCCCCATATTCCTCTATTTCCTCATAGATCGATATTTTTTCTATCTATTTTTATTTGTACTGCTAATGTAAGGATATCATCTTAGCATGTTCTATTGTTAAAGTTATGTGTTGAGCTCTAAATCTAGTTAAGGCTTCACTCAGCTATTTTTTCCATTTCCTCCAACTCATTTTTCTTATCATTGTTCCATAAAGGATAGCTTAATAAATAATAAAATTAGGTGGTTGCATCTTCCAATTTTTCCTTCATCATGCCTACATGTTTTTTGTATTTTGTTCTATTGGCATAGTTTTCTAAATAAATAGCCCTAATAGTTCATGTTTAAATCATTCTCTAGCCTAAATTTTTATAAGGGTTTTATCCACTATGGCCCCTTAATGAGTAATAAAATTATCCCACAATATCCACCAATTTTTATTCTAATGGAAAGTTGTATCCAGATCAAATTGTGGTCATGTAATAGTCCAATTCTTATTTCTACTTTTCCTACTCTTTCTGCTTTGATTATGCCAAATTTTTATTTTTTCCTCTTTAATTTTTATTTATTTATATTATTGTATTTTTATGTACTCCTCAACCTATTTATTTCTATGTTCCTCTTCTTTTCTCTATTTTTGGAGTGCTTTTTATTCTCCTTTTCTATAAGTTTTCTTTATTTTTCCTTTTCTACTTCCCTCTCTTCATGTGCCTTTATGTTCTTTTCTTCCTTAATTTTAATTTTTTAAATGTTTCCTTATTTTAATTTTATTTTCATTTCTTCTTATTTTTCTATTATTTTCCTCTCTGCTTCGTTTTTCTATGCCTTTTCTTTTTCCAATAGTTGTCTAGTCTAATGAGTGGTTGACTCCATAATCTCCTAGATTCTCTTGGTTTCCTCTACAAGTTATTGTTCCATTTATTTGAATTGTTTAATGATATCTTCTTCTAGATATTTTATTTTGTATAGATATTTTTTTATTTACTATAGGTTCAAAGACTAGATATGTCTTCTGTTTGGTTCTCAAATTCATCTGTTTGATTTGTCTAAGTCTTTCCTGGTCTGTAGGAGACATTTTTGATTCCACAAGAATTTTTATTAGGGATTTTTCTTGATATTTATCAACATTCATTTTGGCTTATTTCCTTTGTATGTATTAGGACATCTTGTATGTATTCTATAAGGATTCATATGGCATCATCTAGCAATTAGGAACTAAGTTCAATGAAGTTTAGGATTGTTCTGATCACTTGATTTTTTTTTATGATATCTATATTTTTGTATAGACTACCCACCTTATGTATCCCACCCTTGCTATGGAACATACCTAGTAAATTTTTTATATCATATAACTTTGTGGTACCTCTCTTTCTTCCTTAATCTCTATCTCTTCTCTATCCCCTAGTTTAGATAACTCAATTTTTAATATGTCACTAGGATTTTCACTTGATCATTTGGTTTCACTTATTTTTACTTCTTCTTACCCTTAAAATATATTTATGGTGATGAAATTTTCTCACTTTTCCATCCACTCATTTGTAACATCATTTGACCAGTTACTATAGATTTACATGTGACCTTTCTGTATCCTTTATAGTCAAAAAAATTATTTTCATTTTTGGTGACAACCCTTTACCAGGTGATAGCTTCCTTTTTGTAGAGAGTAAGGGGAGTACCTTTAGCTACCATCTCATCTTCTCCCAAATCCTCCCCAGTGTCAGAATCCTTGACTAAAAATTTAGTTATGTCTTTCTCCTCCTCTTCTTTATTGAGTGTTTCTAATTTTATCACTTTTCTTCATATTATGATGGATCTACGGGTACTAGGTTGAGGTTGAGATGCTTTTATCTCTCCATTTGTGTCATCTTTGAGGGCCTCCTCTTCTTCCTTTTATTGGGATCCCATGTCTAGTTTATTTAAAATTTGTTATTCCCTAAGATCAATTTGTATATTCTTGGTTTCAAAAATGAATGCCTTGACTTGTTTATCACTAAGCTTGTAAGGCAGAGGGGGAAGGGGTTCCTCTTTTTTAACACCTCTCAATAAATATTTTTTATAAATCTATAGTAAATTGAAATTTTATGTAGTTATTTTGGACAATTTTCTTTGAAATTTGGTATTTTCCCTCTACTATACTCCTAATCATTTTCTCCCATTGTAAAAACATTTTTTCTTGTTGTATTACATGGATACCCTTCATTGCATCTATTATTTATGTTCCTATGGAGGAATATGGAATCCATTATACCCATATCTCATGTCCCAAGATAGTGTGTGTAAAGTGCATGGCAAGTATTAATAAAAGTGAACCATAGAAAAAGTCGTAGACAGTTTACAATTTGTTGATTTTTCATAGATTCTCCAAGTATTGTTCATGTAAGGTAGTAACCAAGCCATACTACATTCTAGTGGAAATCATGTCATATGTTATTTGTATGTTTTTTTTTGTTGCTAAGGTGTGCCTATTTATGTAGTAAACCTTCCATGAAATATCCTTTATTTCAAATCTAACCTTCAAATCCTTCATGTTATGAATAGACACAACTCAATTATTGACCTTGGTTATGATAAGCATGGCTAAGGAGCTGGTACTCACAATTGTCTTACAATCATACTTATGTTTAGAATTTTTGTCATGTATAAGGAATGTAACTATGTCAATCACATCTAGTGTGATGTAGTATTATTGATCTAGATATAAGATATATTCATGTGCTTTGCTCAGTAGCACCTTGATCATGCTTGTGATTAGGTCGAAGTATGAAAACTGACTCTATACATCCACTTTCAGCTTTATAATAACCCTATACTCTTTTTTGTATTCTAATTAGTGGGTCTATAGGTTTACTTACATCATCACATTTATTTCTGCCACCAAATTCATATGATCAATTTTTGCCAAATGTGTTTTGATGTATCAGTATGTATCTTATGCATGTGTGATGAGAGAAGGGACTTTTGAAAACATGCCTAATGGAGCTATTTTTCTAATTTGATGGAATGCTTCTTGTATTTGGGTTACTTAATCTATTTTTCCATGATAAAATGAGGAATCTCCATTGTTTTGTCTAAGTAGCTAAAAAAAATCTTTCAATAAAATATGAATAGTTCACATAAAAATTCTTATAGAGTGTTAATTATTGAATGATTTTGAATTTTTTATATTTAACAAACCCTTGATTTATAGCTTGTTTGATCTATTCATTAATCACAATGATTCATTTTAATGTAATTATTTTCATTTATTATTTATGTCCAATATTTCCCTTTTCTTGTTTTTGTGTGTAATTGTATGTCTTTTCATTCATATATTTCATGTTTATCTTCTATGACATCATTATTTTAATAACTTTTTGGACTATGTAATTCTTTCCATCCACCCATGTATTGGTGTTATCTTATTTGAAGCTAGACTACTTAATCTATTCATTTTTATAGAATCTAAACTCACTAGTACTATGTTTTTTAAGTCTTTTATGTCACCGTAGTGTATCCTTTTCTTCCATGGATGTATATTTTTCTTGTTTTCATTACGTGTGTATGTAGTATAAAATTTAAAAAAAAATCTTTTCATAATTTTCATGCTTTCTTATCATTGTGTTTTATTCTCTTCTGCACACCCATATTTTTCTTAATTCCACTTTCTATATCTATGGAAATAATTCTGAATATTTTTTTCATGTTTACACCCACTAAATTATTATCATATGTTATTTCATACCACACATTCCTATTTTACTTCCACACATGATCTATAGCTTTCTTATTGTCTTATATATATTTTGTATGTATTTAGGGTTATAACTATGTTATTCTCTTCTTATTTTCATATATATTTTTAATCAAAAATTTGTTTTATGTTTTTTCCATGTTTTAATTTTTTTCAACATCATTTGTCCTAAATATTATTTTGTTTATTTATCCCACTAGATTATTTTATCAACATGAAATAACCAGATACTCAGATAATTCTTTTAGGGATACCATCATAACCTTATTCAACTTTATCATCAGGGAGGATAGTGTCAACCTAATGAGGAGGTGACATAATCTATGACAAAAAACTTAAGCATTTAGTATAGGAAACCTTAGTACCTTATACTAAAATTAACTCGGTTAGAATGATAGTGTCACCTTGTTATTTATCTCATCTTTTTTTACCACCCTCCATTTTAGTTTTCTATAGTGTAGGGTTTTAGTTGGGATTCATTCACAAATCCTTGTCTCATCACACCTATTAATGTTCCTAGCTTAATCACTCATAAGTCTAAAATATTTTCCACTCTACAGTATCCAGTCCATATTATTTTTAGCTTTCCTAAATATTTATACTTGTAAATTTATAGTAAAACCTTGTCCTCAATATGAAATTCTTTCACTTTTATATCTCTATCATGCCAAGATTTTTGGCATCTTTTCTCTTGTGTTTGGTTATACACTACTAGGTATCTTTTCTCATTTAATTTATCCAATTTTATTAATCTTCCTTGAATAGAAAGTTTTTCATTCATTTTGAATGTTACCATAAGTCTAAGACTTGGAAATATATACTCCATTGGTATTACTGCTTCTAACCCATAGACTAATTGGAAAGGATGGTACTTAGTTAAATGCTTATAATTAGTGCAGTAAGCCCACAATATTTTTGGTATCTTGGTATGCTAGTATCCAATATATGTATTACATACTTTTGTTAATACCTTCTCCAATATTTTATTGAATGCCTCGATGGTGCCATTTAATTCATGATGGTAAGTAGTTCTTCTATGATACTAGATTGGGAAGTGTTTAATTAATTTCATAATTATGTGATTGATGAAATGTTTACTCTAATCACTTATTATGTTTAATGGGAATCCAAACATTATAATTATATTATCATATAAAAATTGTGTATCAGTCTTCATAATAAAATATTTTGTTCACATAGCTTTTTCCCATCTTTTAGGTATTCCATACCAGTAATAATGAACTTAGAATTACTCTTCCTTATTACTAGTTTAATGGGACCTATAAAACCAATTTTCCATTTCTCAAATGGGGTCAGTGACAAAACTAAATGGAGAGGCATCTAATTTCAATCATTTGGTTTTCACACCCTTTTTTTACATATTGGAATTCCTTGTGTACCGATGTGCATTCTTAAAAATTGATGGCCACCATAACCCTACTAGTAGTATCTTCTTCCCTATAGCTTTTGTATATTTAGGCCCTCCTGCAAATCAATCATGGTCTTTCTTTATGATACTATGTTCCTCATGCAGTAATGTCACTCTCTATAATTCCTTTCTTGTATAATTCTTATTCAATTAGGATAAAGGGAAATGCTTAGATCATCAATCTTTTTTTCTATAATGTATTATACTCTTTTGGAAACTCTCCATTAGAAAAAAATTGTGAAATACCCTCCATATATTTTGTGATTACTTCCACATGGAAGAGGTGAGCACTGGGATACTCATTCTCAATTGGTTCCCATATCCTCCCCAATCATTATTCTTGATAGGCAATCAGGCTCATTGTTTGCTTTCCTAGGTTTCACCACAATTTTGAAATTGAATCATTGGAATAGCATGCACCAATAGTATATCCTTCCTTTTATCATTAGTCTATTTATTAGATACTTAAGTGGATCATAATCCATAAATAATGTAAATGAGGTTGCTAGTAAGTAATGTCTAAATTTTTGTACCATGTAAACTATAGCAAGTGCCTCCCTTTTTGTGGTGGATTAATTTCTTTCCACTCTTGCCAATTTTTTGTTAGCAAATGAAATTGGATGATTTATATTGCTATGGGGTTATGCTATCACTACCCATATTGAAATTCTAGGTGTATAAACATGTATATGGAATGGGATTTTCCAATCTAAAAACACTAAAATTGGGGTATCCAAAATCTTGTTCTTCCTTGTATCAAATGACTCATTGCATTGTCTTGAACAATCCAGTGGTTGGTTATGTCACCTCTTCAACAATTCTTCTATGGGTGCATTTATAGTTGTATAATTTTGAATATGCATTGATATCTAATATATCCCAAGATAGTTCTAACTTATTTTCATGTCTTTGGTGGTGGTATATTTATTATGGTAGTTTTAAGTGGATCTACCGTCAATCCTTTTTTACATATTATGTGTCCTAGTAAAGTATTAAAGGGTGTAGTAAAGATACATTTCCTAAGACTTAAATAAATGTTTTATTATCTAAATCTTTGGAACATCATCTACAATACATGAATGTAGTCTTTTATTAACCCATATACAATCCAATCATCAAGATACAATTTTAAAAACTCATGTATGAAGTACCAAAATACATTCACCATTATTCAATTGAACCTAGTCAGTACATTCTTCAATCCAAAGGGCATCATTATATACATAAAAGATACCCATTCTATAACAAATGTATTTTTTGGTCTATCCTCTAGTGATATTCTGACCTTGGTATCCTAAAAGTTCCATCAGTGAATGAGTATATTTCTCTTCTTAAAATGCTCTATAGTATCTCTTTAAGGAATGGTGTTGGGAAAGGATCATGCAGACATTTCTTATTCATTTATCTATAATCAATGTAGATGTGTATCTCACTAGTTTTATTATTTTGAATCATAATAGGGCTTATCCATTTATTATCTTCCATGGGTGTTATAATGATGTTAGTTAACATTTTATCCAATTCAATCTTGATTTTTGTCTTAACATTAGGATTTAGTTTGTATGGTCTTTTCTTTAATGGTTTAATATCCTCTTTCAACTAGATCTTAATAGTAACCACATCTTCCTTGATTACTTTGAGCTCAATGAATGTTATTTGGAATAAATATTTAAATTCCCTTAATAATTTTAGTATCTTCTCCACCTCTTCTTCTACCCAATAGTTACCCAGTTTTTCTATTTTTTGGATTTCCTTTTGTGGCTATATTATCTTCTCTAATTTTAAGGGATTAATATAATTACTATATTTTATCTTCTATGGTGCCAAGGAGTTGCCTTTCTCCTTCCTTGATATCTATTTTGATGTTTTATAGTTTTTCTTCCTCATCCTCTTCTTGTTCTCTTTTTTTTTGAAAATAAGCCATTTTTAAGTTCTTTTGTGTTTGTTTTTATTTCTAAGTCTTTGGTAATTCTCTTACTATTGTGTCAATTTGTTCCCAATCATCCATATGTCCTAATTTTATTTCCTCTATTTTTAATCTTGAGAATTATTGTTTTTTCATAGAATATTTCATGAGTAATAATGTTTTTATCTTCCATAGTGCTCAGAAAATCCTAGTATCTAGATCCCAAAAGCTAAAAGCTCTACAAAAGTCCCTTTTTAAGTTTGCCCATCTACTTTTTCCTTTCCACATATCCTAATTTAAGTACCAAATTTTACGAAATGTGTCTAATTTTCTATAAAATAATTTTTCCCACAGGCATTTATATGTTTCCCCTCTTGTTGTCCATACTTTTTCACATGTGTCAATATGTGGTCTTGGATTGGTTTTTCATGTATAACTTATGATCTCTAGAAAATAACATTATGATTTCACAAACCTTGTTTTTAGTAGTACACATAAAATTTTCCAAGTGCAGATGGTTATTTTATGGGTATGTAACCATCTCACATTAGTAATCATGAGTGTATCATCAATGGATTTCATCCTTATCTCTTCTTATGTAAATACTCTCATAATTTATTGCAAGTACCCATTGACTAGGCCAATGCCCAAAAAATTTGGTAGTTTTGTATGCAAAACTCATTATATAAGGTGAGCTCTTGTCCTCTATGGTAGCATATTTTCTAGTGTAGTTGTGATTTTTCCTTTGTATTTTTTTTTTCTTATGCAACATACCTTTTAAACTATATTTTATGGCTCATAGTACATAAATTCTTGAGTTTCATATCTTAAGGGTGTTTCTCCTTCTTCTTCTTCCACTATCAGTTCCCCCTCATCATTAGGTTTTGGGTTATCATCTATTCTTGTAATTTTATTAAGAGTATACACACTAGTGAGGTAATTGAATTCACTATCCTCATATTTTAGCCATAGTTCTTCTAACCATGGTGCTGCAATTCCCACTTCTAGAGTAAAATGGACTATTAAGACTTTTATTTCAAGTTTGATTTCTTCCTCTTCAGAATCTAAGGATCCCTTATAGTTTATAAACTATTTCAGGTTTAATAATGTTGGATAAATAGTATCATACATATCAATTACCTCAAAATTTGCCTTTTTCTTAATCCCCATAAAATCAACTTCAATATTTTGTAAATTCCTAATTGGTGAGTGCAGAGTAACATCAAGCATGGTAATATCATATGTCATTGCATACAACTATGGTTTCCCTAACAACACCCATGTGCTTTGTGGTAACACATTTATATCTTCCCAAGGTCTAAGAGTGTTTTCTTTATTTTATAGCCATTTAATTTGACATTTAGCAGAATGGTAGTATTTTTCAATTTCTAGTTTGTTCTAAATACATTTTTTGTATTTTTTTTTCCTACTTTGTACTTGGTGTTCCCTCTCTTGTTTGTTAAAATATTTAAATAACTTAGTGAGATTACCTAGTAGGTCTTGTTTTTTTATCAGTCTCATTATTATTTTAAGGTCCCCAACCTCATCTTCATCAGAATAGGTTAGTTTAAGATGATCCTTATCTTGTTTTTATGTTATTAGTTTCTTAATTTTATCTACAATGTAAGCATATTCATAGATATCAAGTTTCTCACTTTTCACATTTGTGTTTGATTATATATTAGATTCAATGGATACTTAATTACCCTTTTGTGTATTCCTCCCACTTTTGGTGGTTACCTTTACTCATGGATATGAATCATTGTTTATGATATGGAGATCTTTTTTTCATGGCCTCTCTTTTTGTTTCCTTATTGTTTCTTGACATTGTCTAGTTTTTCTAACATTGTGATTATTTGGGATGAACATCCCTCTTCTTCTATTTTTTTCTCTTCTTCTTTTTCATAGTGAACTTTATTGCACTACTCTTTCATATCCTATACTTTTACCATTTTCCTTATATGTTTAGCCCCTTTCTTGGGGGGAGATTATGTCAATTATTCTATTTTTGTCCCACCATTTTTGTAGAATTATGACACTTTAGGACATGAAAATGAATCATGTGTACCTCTTTCTTGGTAAAATCCACACTACATTTGTGGTTCTTAATCATAATTTCTAATAATGTGCCCCACCTTATCACATTTTTAACATGTTGGTGGGGTTTTATCCTAATTATAAATTTTTTATAATTTGGGTTATATCCTTTCCCCCCTTAGTAATTTCCTCTTTCACAGTATGATCCTTTATAGCCACCATATCTACCAGCTATGTATCCTCCTTGATTTATTTTATAGTACTATGGTAGAGTATTAGGGGATTGAAATTTTTAAATTATAGGGGGTGATTGATATTATTAGCCAAGTTACAATATACTAGCATTATTCATTAGTAATTTTGGTAAAGGCATTTATTGTATTATTATCACTCTTCTTTGATTTGTATCATATACATCTGCAAGTGCATCTATAGTAGGATAATTTTGACTATAGTGATTAAATAATCCACAATTTATGTATTACATTATTTTATTTATAGTTACTAATTTATTTTAGCATGGGACATAAATTTTGTGGATGTTGATCATACACTCTATATATTCTAAAATAAATCCTCTCACCATATATAGCTTGTTGAGTTAGTGGAGTCATCCCTATTGGTGGTTTCCTTACTCTTATCACCACCGATCTTTTTGATATATCACTATGGGGGAATTTTATCCTATAATGCCCTTCCACAAAATAAGTTATACACCAAATTCTTGCATGCGGTTGCATATGTTAATTGTGTAGTTTACCATACTCATCCCCCTTCATTTTTATCTCATGTTTTAACCTCAATTAATCTAGTTCCAACAGTAATATTTTAACATTATCTTTTAGTGATATATATGTATCTCATATCCAAGACTAAGCTTATAACCTTGACACCATTTCTAACATTTATATAAATATATTTAAGATATTCCCATCTATATTGGCTCTAAGTAATGGGATTAATCCAAATATGAACTATTATATTCTTTATTTTTCATTCAAAGTTTCCTCTATCTCAACACTATGAATTCAAAGCATTAATCTTAATCCTTAAGAATTTCCTTCTCTTTTTAGATCAATTCTCTCATATTGCTTATGATTTTTGTTAGTATGTTTGGGTAGAGAAAATCACCTTTAAATAATTTTTGGACATCATCCCATGAAGTGGAATATCTAGAGTAAGTTTTCATATACCATTTTAGTGTGTCATATCTTATTGTTTCAATAAAATAAAATAATATTACTTTTTAATCAGTAATAATATGTCTCCTTCAGTATGATTCCAATACAAACAAATTTTCTTTTGCATCTTTTATGTCTAGCAAATAGTGGTAATTTTATCCCATTTTGTGTCATACTAGTGTTCATAAGTTGTTTAGTATTTCTATTGTCATTGTTCTCCTGATTGCTTCATGTACTTACTTCTATGATAATATTGAAATTCTATTGTTGTTTATCTCTTTTTTGTCTTACCAAATTTAGGTTATGACCTTTAACTCTTTTCAACTCTATTTAGAAGTATCTTTTTCCTAATACTTCCACTTGATTACTTAAAAATTTCCTATTAGGAATGAGAAAGCATTCCAAGAACCCACAAATCTAAAGAATTCATAATAAGAACATCACAATAAGGCTATAAATATTATATTCAATTAAAATGAAAATCATATATTATATAACCCTTGTAAAAGTAGGTAAGGAAAAATAAGAAACTAGCCTAACTAAGTAATGCGCAATAAATCCCCAAATAGGACAAGACTAGGAAAAGACAAAAAATCCTAGATAGAACCTATAAATCATGATAAATACATATTATAACACCCCCCTCAAGTGAATTTAAGGGATAAGAATAGACAAAAAAATATATAGTGGCATATCCATAGTATGAGTCCCATTAACTAGGTCTGATAAGTTATTCATGTACATTATATATCCATGAAATGAAGAAGGAAGATGTCCTCATGAAAACCCCCTAAGGATAACTTCTAAAACCTGAAGCATGTCATGAAACTCAAAGAAACAAGGTGATTAAAAATGCTTCATGAAGATGTCAGTAACATATTGTTGAGTCAAAATGTACTCCAAGCTAAGAACTCCATCCTAAATGTCTTGATGAATGAAGTGCATATGTACCTCAATGTTCTTGGTCCACTAGTGATAAAATGGGTTATTGGATATGTGAATTACACTTTTGTTATCACACCAAAGTACATTATGTGAATCATGTGTGAAGCCAAACACTATCAATAACTGATGAAGCCAAAGAACATGTTTACTTGTAATTATTGCCTTGTACTCAGCCTCTATAGATGAAAGTGCAATATATTATTTCTTATTACATGCCCAAGTAATAAGTGAAGAACCAAGATAAATTATGTATCTAGAAGTGGAATTCTTATCATCAAGATAACCTACCCAATCTAAATTAGTGTACCCAACCAACTGAATAGAATCCCTATTGTAGTGTAATACAAATGGGTAGTGCCTCACAAATATCATAACATCCTCTTGGTATCCCATTAATAACTATCATGAGGAGCATGTTAAAACATAAATACAATCTCAACTATAAATTAAATGTTAGGGTGAGTGTGGGTCAAATACATAAGACTCCCAACCATTTACCTATATAATGTAGGATCATAAAGAGTAGTGTAGGTAGAAGTGAGAGTGATGCCAGACTGGAAAGGAGAAGGAATTGAATTATAATTAACCATGCCAAGACATTGAATAATATCAAGGGTGACTCCTAATGACTCAAATTAATCCCTAAATATGACTGTGAAATTTTCAAACCAAGGAAAAAGTGAAAAAGTCCAAGATCTGTCATATCAAACTGCACTAAAAATGCCTATTAAATAGATTAAATTTGAGAAGAGGAGATTCTTGTGAGAATATGATCATCAACATACAAGACCAGTATAAAAATTTCCTCCCAAATATTCTATATATGCACTATGGGATCTGAGTGGTGGTGAACAAAGCTAGTAGAGGGAAGAAAAGAAACCATCTTCTCATGCCAAGCCTGAGACTTCCTAAGTCGATAAATAAGAGAAGAATAATGAATAAACATAGTAGGCTTATCCATATGGATTTATTCCTATAAATATAAATGAAATAAGGCACTCTTAACATTTATCTAATAGACTGGATAACCCTATGATGTAATAATAAAAATTATAAGGTGAACAGAATCCATCTTGGCAATGAGTGCAAAAGTCTCAGAGTAGTCAATATCATCGACCTATAAGAAACCCTTTGCAACAAGTCATGACTTATACTTGTCAATGGACCCATTAGTTTCATACTTGGTGTGGTATACCCACTTTCACCTAACCAACTTTCTTCCCTTGGGAAGAGATACCAAATCTAAAGTATGATTCTTCATCAAAGAAGAATACTCATCTATCATCACATCATCCCACTCTTGTATCCCATAAGCTTGTGAGAAAGACTATAGATCTCCAAAGAATGCCTAAAACAAAATTCCAATACCTATATAATGTGCATGTTGATGTCTAGTGGGTGGAATATCTCGCATAAATTATGATGCCTCATAAATTATAGTATAATCCCATGATGGCATAGTGACAAAATTAGTGGGAATAAGATCCCCACCATCCATAATCTCCTCAAGGGAATCCTAAATAGGCTCTTCAAAGAATGAATCCTCAAGAGGAGGTGAATAATCAACATAATAATAATAATAATAATAATAATAATAATAATTCATGGAAGAATATTAAGAGTCATGAGAAGTGAAATGTTCATCAAACTATACATGCATTCGAAAAAGAACATCATGAGTATCAGGATCCAAAAGATGATAAGCTCTCATGTCCTCACAATACCCTACAAAGATAAAGGGTTTGATCTTTGTATCCAATGCTTTCCTTTTCTTATTTGGTACAAACACCCAAGCATGGCTCCTAAAGACTATGAAAAATGAGACATCAGGCTTAGTTCTAGACCAAACCTCCTCTAGAGTCAAATGCTCAAGTTTTTGTGTGGCATGAAATTTTGAATGTAATTTTCATAATTGATTACTTTTACCCAATAGATAGTAGATAAATCCTATGAATGCATCATGTAGCTATCCATCTCCTTTAAATTTTGGTTCTTCCATTCTGCTAATTCATTCTACTGTGGAGTATGTGGAATATAATGTTGGTGAATAATACCATGAGCTGCTAAAAAATCACTAAAATACTCTCCCCATTATCAGTACAAAGCTTCTTGATGAAACTAGAAGATTTTTTCTTGACAAAAGCTTTAAATAATTTGAAGTGTGAAAAAACATCACTCTTATACTTGAGAAAATAAACCAAGTATACCTTAATAAATTATCAATAAAAGTAGGTGCATACTTAGCTCTACTGAAAGGAGTATAAAATACCATCAAATCACTGTACACAAGCTCAAGTGGTGAAGAATCTCTCCTAGGCATACCCTTAGGAAAAGGATCTTGGTTTTGTTTCCCTAATTCATAACTAAGGTAAACTCCATCAAGACATGAAACTATAGGAAGACCATCTATCGTACTATGAGTACTCAACTCCTTCAAGTATCTATAATTAATATGTTTGAATCTCTCATGCCAAATCCTACTATCAAAATTTGCATGAGAAACTAAACATTTCCCTAGAGGAGGAGTATCATCAAAACCCTCAAATTAATAAATTTGATAACTATGATCAACAACACCCTATGTAATAAGTTTATGAGGCTCTAACAAAGGTTGAACTTTATCCCCATGTGGTGTGAAAGTCATTGTCTTACCCTGACCAAAATGGCAAATCTATTAAACTAAAAGTAGATTGGTGGTGATGTTAGGAACATATAATGCATAGTTGATGTGGCCACCATCAATCTATATGTCACCTTTCCCTTAATAGAAATAGAGGAAGAATCTCTAACCTCAATGTTGGAAGTATAACTCAAACCAAGAGATATAAAGGACTTCTTAGAAGAAGTCATATGGTGAGAAGCACCAAAAACTATAACCCAACTATCTAAAATAGGTGACTGAGATCTCTAGACAACATGTATTCCTTTGCCATGCTCATGGGATGGACATGGATTGGATATTGAAATCTTGTGTTTTTTATGGCTTATTTTAGGGCTTACATTCTCTTAAAACACCTAGATTCCTTATGACCAGTCCCCCCATAATAGGATCATGAAAGGCTAGACTTATTTTTGGATTTGGAAAATGATTTGGGTTTATATGTATTTTTTTTTTTGGACTTAGGGGCACTTTGAAATGTATGAAGAGTGTTTTTGGACTTTCTCTTTGATTTTCTCTTGCTTTTAGGATGTGATTCTAATAATGATTTTTGAGAGGTAGAAGACTCAAGGTAAGATAATTTGGATCCCTCCCTAGTAAGTCTTTCACAAAATAACTCTAAATTAGGTATTTTGAATGTGGCACTTAAGGCATCCATGCTAGAGAAAAAGGCAGAAGCAAAGATTTGGAATGGACCCTTCAACTTGGACATAATCAACTACACACATTCTTCATCTTTCTTATATCATCCACTCCCATTTAATTTATTCAACAAGTGCTTAAACTTAGTGAGATAGTTTACAATAGAGGGAAAATATTCAGGATTGAGTGAAGTAAGCTTGACTTCAAGTTGTATAGATCTCATGTGATCTACTTTATCAAATAAACCCTTTAGTTTAGACCATATTTTGAATGGAGTGTCACACACATCCCAATGAAACAATAAACTATGACTCACATAAGTCCCTCTAAAACCCATACACTCATCAAATTTACATTGGTGCTATAATTTTTCATATTCTCTTGTAAATTATGGTTGAGTTTCATTCATTAGGGACCATAATCCTTTGTGTTTGATGATTGTTTTCATTCTAGATATTCACATGTGGTAATTATGTATAGTCAAAGACTCACATTGGTCTAAACCAGAAGTAGAATATATGCTAGTGAATCACCAAAGAGTATAAAGAATGCAAAAAGGTGCACAAATCAGCACCAAGACATCTCCTAACAAGATTGTATTAAGGACCCACCCAATTTTGGAACTTTATAAAAGTAGTTCATTTTTACAAATTGATGACACCAATGGATATATAATTTAAAACCATACACTTTTAAAAAAATTGAACTCAATTTTGAGTTATGGATCAAAAGATATAGGCTTTATGAATTCATGTAAATGGGTCAAAACT